>JAUMHQ010000087.1:11100304-11125350 GCA_032361165.1 Enteromius paludinosus
ATATATATATATATATATATATTTATTTATTTTTTATTATTATTTTTGCATTTTATGAGTTTCTTTTTTTCTGTTAAACACAAAAATGACATTTCTCTCATGAATTGCTCAAGCTCATGTCATCCTAAACCCGTGAGAACTTTCTTCATCTTGAAATGAATCTCAGATCTCATCAAAAACATCTTCATTTGTGTCCCTAAGATGAACGGAGGTCTCACAGATTTAGGGTTTGTGGGTGAACTTTAACTTAAAGAAATGTGTGATGTGGCATTTCTTTCTATAAAGCTCCCTAAACATTCCCATGTCAGAAGCGATGGTGTTTCGCTTCCAGAAATGTGGATCTAGTTTTAAATTGTCCTTGTTTTCTCTCCAGTGCTGGGAGTACGGCATCCCGCTCTGCCGTGAACTAGCTTTCCAGTACGAGTCCCTGTACGATTATCAGAGCCTCAGCTGGATACGGGTCGGTGCTTTTCCATGTTCCTTTTTTTCAACATGCTAATTTATGAATAGAGATTACATAACAGCACTCTGAGTGGACCGCACAGCTATTAATGTACTGTTATGTGTTGTGCTCAGAAGGAGGTCAGCGCTGTGTGAATATTTAGCTCTTTCTTTACAGAAAATGGAGGCGGCGTATTACGACAACATCATGGAGCAGCAGCGACTAGAGCCGGAGTTCTTCAGGGTGGGATTTTATGGTCGCAAGTTTCCCTTCTTCCTCAGGGTGAGCTGCTGCAGTATTTACACACTCGGTGCGTTCGTGACAATTGTAAAGACTGCATTAAGGGATTGATTTTGGATTTATTTTTCTTTCTCTCTAAACAGAATAAGGAGTTTGTTTGTCGGGGGCATGACTATGAGAGACTCGAAGCCTTTCAGCAAAGGATGCTGGGAGAATTTCCACAAGCTATCGCCATGCAGCACCCAAACCAGCCAGATGAGGGGATTTTACAGGGTGATGCCCAGTGTATCCTTCACCAGAAGAAGATAGATGCTTGTGGGGTCTTTTAACAGAAAACGGATAACGAAATGGCTTATAGTACTGTATTTGTTTAAATACAGCTCATTTCTGTTTAAATGATTTTGTTGAAATAAATTAAAGCTCCTTTAAATGTATAGTATTTAAATAATATATGAAATGCATAAGATATGTTATACAATTAAATGTTTTAATATAATATAATTTTGCATAAATAATTATTAGTGCTGTAAAATAATTAAGTTTGATTAATTGCATCCAAAATAAAAGTTTTTGCAAATGCATGTATTTTATTACTTTAAGAAAATAAATACAGTCCATTTATTTTTAAAGGATTTTTTTTTAAATAAATAAAAAATACATTGATTTACATTGATGGTATTTAACCATTAAATTAAATGTATATTTAAAAATGCACTATGAAATGTGAAAAAACATTTATTAGGTCATGAAATTAAATATTTAATATAATATAATTTAATATAAGTATTGTCATGCTTGTGTATATATTTAGGGAAATATAAAAAAATGTATCGTATTATATTTGTTATAAAAAAATTAAATTAATAATTTTATTTTATAAAAAAAATAAATGCATAATTTATTTTAGCAATTAGTTAATTTCTAAAAGTAAAAATTTTATTGTAATTTTTTACAAAATTCACAAAAAAATAATTTCACGTAGGGTTATCTATCCATTCGAAGTACTTGTTTATGCTGTATCGTCGTTGTTTGTCCTTCATGTAAAGCTCCACAGATCTTCAGATCTACGCCGTGACTCCAGTGCCAGAAAACATCGATGTGCTTCAGATGGACCGCGTGCCGGACCGCATCAAGAGTTTCTACAGAGTCAATAACATCCGCCGCTTCCGTTACGACCGGCCCTTCCACAAGGTGCCCAAAGACAAGGACAATGAGTTTAAGGTGAGCGCGAAGTTCTTCTCTAAGGACACCGGTGGATAAATGACTTTGACTCCAGATGTAGACTGAAGATGCATCACGTGTGTGTGTTTTCAGAGTCTCTGGATCGAGCGGACCACACTCATCCTCACCCACCCTCTGCCCGGGATCTCCCGCTGGTTTGAAGTGGATAAGAGGGAGCTGGTGGGTGACTCGTCCAAACAAAAGCTAAATCCGTCAACATAATGAAGCTCAATAATTGAAGTCAATCTGCAGAAGTCCGTCAAATTTCCAGACATGAATATTCAATATAAGTTTCAGGGATCCATTCATTTACTTTTTTAGTTTTTACAAAAATAATGAAATAATTTAAAAAGCCCTCGGATTTAAGTGTATTCTTCCCAAACACTAATCCTGAAGTTACTTTTGTAGCGATGTAATATAGGTAATATAGATTCAGAGGGCCTGTGTTTACATCATGTGTTCTAGATTGAGGTTAGTCCTCTGGAGAACGCTATATATGTGGTGGAGAACAAGAACCAGGAGCTGCGCACCCTGATCAGTCAGTACCAGCACAAGCAGCTCCACGGAAACATCAACCTGCTCAGCATGTGCCTCAACGGGGTGATCGACGCCGCCGTCAACGGAGGAATCGCCCGATACCAAGAAGTCAGTGCAAACTCCACCAAGTGTGACTTTTTGAGCGGCTGAAAAGAACATTGTTTCTTCTGGCAGATGAGTTTATTGTGCTTTTAGAAAGCTGACATGCTTTTTGTTCCCCAAATGAATGAACATCAACCTTTCGCTTGTCATCTAAAAGCACAGTATCATTATAAGTTGTCGGCTGTGTTTTTATGGCAGGCGTTCTTCGATAAAGAGTACATTAGCAGCCACCCAGAAGACACGGAGAAGATCACCCAGCTCAAGGATCTGATGCAGGAACAGGTGAACACCTCCAAAACTTCTCCAGTTTAACAGCTCAGAAGAGAGTCACAAACGTCAAATCATGGCTCTTATTGAATAAACCCCACAGGTTCACATCCTCGGCATGGGTCTGGCCGTCCACGAGAAGCTGGTGCATCCAGAAATGCGTCCCCTGCACAAGAAGCTGATCGATCAGTTCCAGATGATGAGGAGCAGCCTCTGTCATGTGAGACCTCACGTCTGCTTCTCATCAACAAAACCTGAATTTGCCAGTTTACTTTCAGCCCCAATAAAATACACAACTTCAGCTCTGTTCACACTTGGGAAAAAGTCCTAAGCGCTTTTTAAAACGCCACCGCCGGCGTCTTTTCAAGTTATGTTTACTGAAATATAAATGTTCAAATGTAACATTCAAGTGACATTTAAATGTGTTGTGTTGTTAGCCCCATGATAAAATATAGAGCCCGCCCACACACACTTCTGATTGGCTGTGATATATTGATATTTGATCAGTTCTGTCACGTCGAGTCAAGTGTTGCCAGCCATATTGCTTGTCGCTGTAATCGTGTCGCATAGAGTGAGGATACGGTGTAACAATTACAACCACTCACAACACCCTAGCAACCACCTTGAATACCCTAGCAACCACAAAGCAATGTATAATTCCGAGAGACCTTGAGACCAACTGATCTGCAATTGTATATTAGACGTGTGTGCTGGTTTGAGCGCAGACAGTGTGGATATTCAGAGTAGTGTTTCTATGTGGCCCTGCAGGGCCTGCCCGGGCTGGATAAGCTGAGTCCGGCCTGCTCAGGGGCCAGCACCCCACGCGGCATCCTCGCCACTCACAGTCCCATGAGTCCTGAAAGTATCAAGCTCATGCACCGGCACAGGTCAGTCCACTTGCCACACATACATGCATACACTTGTATATATTATAAGTTATTATATCATAAACTTTGTAAATGAGTTCAAGTGTGTATTAGGACAAGATGAAACAGTCGTTTCAAGTTTTAGAGAGTAGTTTAGTTCAACCGAAGCCAAATCAAAGTCATGCACAACATAGAAATATATTCCACATATTGACTTATTTTTAAATGAGATATAATAACATAATAGGACTGTAATGAGGTATTATGAGGTGTCAAAATGAAAATAAATATGCAAACTGTTCATTTTATATCATGTATATTTTATGTTTGTATATGCAGGTGTTTTATTTGCTTTACAAGTAAAATACATATTTAATACATTTATTTGTCCACAAGCTTTTATTTTTATATTTTTATTTTTAAATGACTAATTGTATGTAATTTTGTCAGCTTTAGTAGTTTTTGTTTTTATTTAATATTTTATGCTGCATTATTTTAATTAATGAACATTTTTTAAATAGTTTTAGTGAACGATAATAACCTCGTTCCAAACTTTTCATGTATATTCGGGATTTTATTTCATATATTTCCAAATGTTCATTCCATATATATATTTCATTACGATATTTATTTCCTGCGTGGCACCTCATATAGCTGTGTGATGAATTTGTCCTATAGACAGAGATTCATGTTTTCTATAGAAACAGCCCTTCCTCTCTCTTCACAAACACGCTTGACCGTGTATTCCTCATAAACACGCGTACACACTCATGCTGCCCACCCTGAACACACTAGCTTCAGCTCTGCCACGTCTCTCTCATGTCTCTCTCTGTTTGTTCCTCTCTCTCTCTCTCTCTCTCTCCTCTCCTCTCTTCTGTCTCTTTTCCTCACGTACGTTTGACATCTTTCTGTGTGCATGCTTTGCACACCTCATTGTTTATTCTGTCTTTTTCCTCCTTTTTTGTTCATACTTGCATGGCTGCCTGTGTTCTACCACTCTACAATCTCTCTTCTTTCCATCTTGATTGATTTTCCTCCTCCATGCATGCGTATCCTGTTCTCCACTTCTGCTTTTTGTTTCCATCCTTATATCCCCTATCCCTCTCCTCTCCCTGTCTTTCTCTCGCTCTGTCTGTCTCTCTCTAGCCCTCTGAATGTGTTGGGCTCTGTCCGCCATTCCTCCTCTTCTCTCTCCTCTCACACCTCCAGTGAGACAGGAAACCTGCTCATCCTGACAGACAGTATGATGGAGCACCCAGAGGACCTCTACCGCATGCAGGTGGGCTACATTAGTTCATAATACACACATATAGTGTACAAATTCAGCCTAGTCACCAAACAGAACACCCTAGCTTTCATTTAAGCAGCCAAGTATTCGTGCAAAAAATCCTAGCGTAACCCCTCTGGTTCTACTTAACCCTCTCTGAGTGGGATTCAAACAAACCACATCCTTTAGTACCGGCCACTAAAGCACCTCGTCAGGCCAGGTGAGTGAGGTTTACCTGCACAGCTGTTACTAGCCTCCGTTACAATCACCCGCCAAACTTTGCTTTTATCCGGGTCATGGCACCAATGTGGTTCTACTCACCATTTGTGGCATAGGAGGTGTGTGCATCAACCAAGATGCTAAAGACCACAGCCTCAGATGCATGTGTACCTTCTTAGGCCAGATGAGTGAGGCTTATATGCACAGCTCTAACTAGCTGGCCACTGTTACAATCACCCCCTAAACCTCACTTCCACCTGGGTCACGGCACCAATCTAAGCCTTTCAGTTCTACTCAACCCACAGTTCCAGGTTCTTGACTGACCTCTGACTCGACAAATGCACATAAGTCTGGTGCTAGACATCAGCAGTTTGAGTAATTTTAAAAATACAAATATTTATGTTACAAAAACCCATCAATCTGCTTCAGAAGACATGTGTTAAACCCCCAGGGGCGTATAGGTTAGTTAGTTTAACGATGGATATATCCGATTTATGGAGTTTCTAAATAATCAACCAGCATTACCAAGCTTGGATCTTTAGATCAGGGGAGTGAGGTTTACCTGCACAGCTCTTGCTAGCTGGCCTCCATCACACAAGCAACCACCTGCTACCTTGCAGTGCCCTAGTGATGTCTGCAGCAACCAGTTATAGCAACGTATTAGTACCATTGCACTATTTAGAGAAGCCAACGTTACCACTCAGGATGCCCTTAGAGTTACCTGCAGTTAGCAATGTCTTAGTTATCACCCAAAACATCATAGAAGCCTAGCAACATCTCAGCAACCAGCCACCACCTAGCATAACATCCCAGCAGAACACCCTAGTATCTGCTTAACAATACCCTAACACTGCTTACAATCTAGCAAACATTTATACTATCCTAGCAATGTCTTAATGTTGCATTCAGTTGATTCATTATGTCCAGTGTGAGTTACAACAGTTGCATCAGATCAGGTGTAGACACATCAGAAACCACCTATCACCTAGCAACAGCCTATCAACCACTCAGAACACCCTATCAACGTTATATCCCCCTATTAGCATAAACCACTTACAACAGCAATGCCCTAGCAATGCACAAAGATCTGCAAAACATGTGCTAGCAACCACCAATTAATACCCTAGTAACCAATAATAATATTCTTACAAAACCAGCATTAATGAACATTCATAAGTAATCACGCATGATCTTTAAATAACCAAGCATCCTTTAAAAACCTAGAAATTGTCTAAAATCCTAGCAGGAATATTGACAACCTCACAACCAATTAACAATGTCTTAGTGACCACCCAGAACACCGTATCAGTCTAGAAAATGTACAGTATTGTTTTCATTTATTTATTTTTTTAACGTCTCAGAATTCCTGGAGTTTTCCAGTATATGTTTTGGACATTTCCTGTAATTTACTAGGAATTTTGCCACCCTAGAAAACCTCTCAGAACACTGTAACATCTACATAGTAACAAAAAGAATGCTGTATCTGATCTTTTAAAGTCCTCTTTTCTCCCAATGTAACATTTCAGCCCAGTCCATCATCGTCCAGCTTGAGCTCGACGCATTCAGCTCCATCTCAGATGATCAACTCAGGGCACGGCAGCATCAGAGGTGAGCGCCAATACAAAAACCTTTGGAACAGCGCAGTTGAAACTTAAAAAAAAAAACTGAGATATATTTGATTTACTTCTTCTCCAGTTGGGTCACCATCACTACCTGACAGATACAGGAACAACAGAGAAGTGTTAATGCTCCTACCACCACACAGGGACCGTCCCAGCAGTGCCATGTACCCCAACATGACCGAGAATGGACAAGTGCGTCTACAGCTAATTTAATTTGTTTTAAAACCAGTACACTCTGCCAGGAAATGACAGTTTAATATAATATCAAAATATATATATATGGTTTTTTTTTTTCCTTTTCCACCAGCCTACTAATCATCAGAGGGCTCTTTACCATCAGGTCATTGGTCCCTGCAAACCTTGCAGTGACCCCAATCTCTCTGTGGCTGATAAAGGTATGACTGGGTGTGTATGATTCTCTGAACCCGTTGTACTGCTCGATTTCTTCACAGTCCCACAGTTCCCTCAGATCAGGCAGAAATCCTGAATGCACACTGTCAGAGTAGGTACCGCATTTGATCAAGAACTATCTTTGTGACCGAGTTCAATTTAGTATGTGTCTATGAATGCATGCAATCCATATGCATCGCAGCTTTCCAGTTTCCAGGCTGGATAAAGCTAGTTTAGCATTATGCCTGAAACACTTCAACACAACTCTTCTTTGTGAAGCTGGTTTGCTAAGGAAGTCTCATTGGTTAGCTCAGCAGTCGGTTGGATACACCAGATCCAAACCTCAACATTTCAAGCAGGAATTCCTGAAGTATCTGAGCTTCAGATGAGGATCCAGCGGGTCAGTAATGATGTGTATGGTGATGGTGGTCTTCGTTCTTTCTGGCAGTGTTGACAGCTCCCAGCAGCTGGAGTTTGGACAGTGGCACCAGGGACACTCTGCCGTTCCTCTCTGCTCATGTCGGGAGTGTGATGGCCCCACCCGTTCCCCCCCGCACCCTTCCTCCCGGTAAGAAACAACATCTTTGAGGAAAGGTTTCAATGAGAGAAAGAGAAAGACATTTCATGAAACCATTTCTTTTCTTTGTGTAATGGTTTGTAAAATAATTGTTTTTTCATCAGTTACATTGGATCTTCTATGCATGATGAGGTGCCATAATATGTCTGTTTTGCAGCACAAGCTGATTTGACAGACATTTGGTTTCTGCTAAAGTGTGCATTTTGGAGGAATTTATGAAATGATGAAGCCAATAGAGTTAAGAAATCAAAAGAGACCAGCTTAAAGGGTTATTCCACCCCAAAATGAAAAATGTGTCATTAATTACTTGTTGCAAACTCATAAAAGATTTGTTTGTCTTCGGGAACACAATTTAAGATATTTTGGATGAAAACCACGAGGCTTTTGACTTTCCCAATGACTGCCAAGTAATGAACACCGTCAAGGTCCAGAAAAGTATGAAAGACATCGTCAGAATAGTCTATCAGCCGTCAGTGGCTCAAACTGTATGAAGTGAAGAGAATGGTTTTTTTTAAATAATGACTTTATTCAACCATTCGTCTCCCTCTACGTCTAGGGTCTTAGCGCCTTATTTTGGAGAACAGCTACTTCTCGCAATCTGCTATGCTCTTCTGTTTCAGACGCGACACATGGAAATGTTTCCTACGTGTATTTTCATTTTTGGGGTGCAGTAACCCTTTAGAATATTTGGTCTATTGTGAAATTCTACTGGAATCTTTATTAGAATGGACTTGGCTTCATTAAATATCATCCTCTGTTTTAAAAAGAGGTTGATGTTGCTGCATCTTGAGGGACGTAGTTAATTTAAATCACACCTCTAAGGTTAAATCCATATATAGAAGCAAACAGCAGATTGACAAATAACATTTTTACACATTATTTTATTTTAAAACACACATGCCTGTAATATATAGGAAAAAGAACAAAAAATACAAACAAACAAAAACCTTTGGTTTTATTTCTATTGCCACAGTAATATTACACATCACGTCAACTTCCCAAATGTAGAATCCCACCTTTTTTAACCACCCTACATTGGACGTGTAGAATCCTCTCTTTCATTTCAATAGTTTTTTCCCACATTCAATCATTGCTCCTCATTCCCTTTTTCCAACCCATTAGTCTTCTCTGAACATCTGCTAGGTTCAGAAAGAATCCTTCATAGCGCTTGCTGAGTGAATGCGCATGCCGACGCGTGTTTGAGCGCAAGTGTGTCCGGCGTGTGCTCTTTCCAACCCTGGTTCTGTCCAACTGTGTCTCCCCTTTAGGACACTTCTCGATGCACTTTGATGCTTTCCACCACCAGATCAACGAACTCCCTCCAGCTCTCCCCGCGCGCTCTTTACGAAAGGTATCCTCCGCCTAGATGTGTCCTGTTAGTCCTCTTCATGCATGTCCACACTAGCAGTACGGGATTTATTATTTTCTGTTGACCTCAGATGTCCCCCAGTCAATCACCCTGAGCCGAGCTGTACCCAAGTCTGCTTCAGAATATGTTTTGGTGTCTGGGAGTTCTTGGTGTCCCTAAGATACTGAAGTGTTTTGGGTTCATACTGTAATTCATATGCAGTTATATATGTTTGCATCAGTAGTGCAATTATTATGTGTCTGTGAATGTGTGTGCCTGGGTTGTAATTTCTCTGAAGATCAGTTGGATGACAACATGATGACAAAATGAATTTCGAAGGATTACGTAATTCAGAAAAAAACTTTTACATTTGTGGAAAAATCTCCATTCTCTGTTTTTAAATGGAGTGGCAATCAAAGAAAGGGCCTTACTGACGAGATGCACATGAATTTATTGTTTGATAAATTGTCCAGCTGATGTTGGGAAATGCCATACCTTTGAGTTCCAATAGTTGCATGTCCAATAATTTTCCAATTTGTGAATCCATCTCAGTCATGACGACTCTTCGGATAGATTGTAAAATCTTTTTTATTATAAATAGACTGTTTGGTCTTAGTGAACTAGATCGACATTGCTGCGGCTACAGAGCAGGTAGGTTTAGACAGGTGGTGCTGGGGAGGGAGAGGTACATTGATCACAGACGCAACACACTGAATACATCCTGGTTACAAAGGTAAACAATAATGAGTACTTAAATCTGATTGGGAAGATTCAATGAAACTAATAAGAAGACAAATAGAGTTTCATGGCTGAGTGTGGGTTAGTAGACAAGTTCACCCTAATTAGGTTGAGGAAGTTCATGGAAAGATCAACAAATGTGATAAAGCATGGCTGGAACTAAAGTGTGCATAAGGAGTTCCCTCGGAGATGGATTGAGCACCCTTGTTTCTGGGTCTTTCTACTGTCATCCAACTGATCTTAGGTTTCAACAATGAAACATACGAGTTGTTCATGCAATATATTGTATATAAACGTCTCGTTTAACTTTCCTCACCAGTCGCCCCTGCACCCTATACCTGCCTCACCCACCAGTCCACAATCGGGCCTGGATGGCAGTAACTCCACCTTGTCCGGCAGCGCCAGCAGTGGCGTCTCCTCCTTGAGCGAGAGCAATTTCGCCCAGTCCTCCTCCGAGCCTCCGGCTCGAGCCGACACCTTGGACTCGATGCCGAGCAGCCAGGCCTGGACCACGGACACGGAGGAAGCCGAGAGTCCCTACCTCCCCGTGCGCTACAGCGTTTCCGAGCCTGAAGTTCTGGACCCTCTCAAGCCTGCTCCTTGCCGTAGTCATTCAGCTCCTTTGGGCGTAACCCCAGGGATGCCCACCGATGGGCACCACCATCACCACCTCCATCTCCACCATCACCACCCACATGCGATACACATCACCCACCCGCACTACCACCACCACGAGCCTGCACCTGCTCTGCCTCCCAAACCGTACCTGAGGGAAGGGTGTATCCCTGAAGAGGACCTGAGGCCGGTTCCAAGGCCAATGCCCCGCAAGATCTCCCAGCCTCTGCTCACTACCAAGGAGGAGCAGGCCAAGGTGGCCTGGGAACATGGCATCAGTGAAGAATAGATGAAGAGCAAGCTAAAGCTTGGACTGTTGGCTTTAGTGTGATAGGTGGTTGGGTTTTGGGAAAAGTCCCAAAAACCGACTGGGTTTAAACCTTTACTCTACTACCCATGTATCCAGTGTTGGTCTTTGAAACCTTTTAAGAAGTGCTTGACATGTTGCTGAGCTTCTACATGCTAGTGAGACATTTTGTTGTGTGCTTAGTGGTTGTTGATTGGGAGTTGCCAAGGAACCTTGCGTTCAAACTGCTTGTAGAGCCCGAGCTACTTCCCCTCATTAGTATCAGTATATCGGTTGGATAATACAGATATGGTCCCGAAAGGTACGATAACGGACTTTCAGATCCAACAGGAAGCACAAAATCACATTTAGGTGGTTTTCAGGTGTACCAGATCCAAGCGTTTTGTGTCCTTAGAGAGCGATACACCTCATGTCAAGGTCTACAACTTGTTAACACTTCATTATCATTTCAATAGTTTTGATTTATTGATATTAGGCATTGTTCTTAACCTTAACTTAACCTTGGAGCACCAAATACCATACTACGTTTGTCTATTTTTATGCAATTATTTAAAAGTAAAAGAGTCAGAAGAGGATTAGATAGTGGCTAAAATTGGAATTAAGTTCACTTTTATCTTGGTACCCCACAGAAGTGTGGATTTCAGATCCACGAAGATATCTCCATTGACTAAACATTCTCATTTCTTATGACAAGATACGTCCCAATCCAATGCAAAAGCCTCAGACGTGCGGCTGAAATAACATGCTAACACTTCATTACCGACCTAAAACCACTTAACAGAACGTCTGCTACCTCCTGCACGGTTGCGGGAAGCTTCTCCTCCAGAGGGAATCTGCACTGATGTGACAGTAAGAGGCTTTTACAATCTCGGTAAAGCCTCATTACACCCACAATATTGTCGTGCTGCGAAAGCAAATCAGCCACTCTCAACGCTACCACCCCGTTACGCTAATAACAACAGCCAAAGCGCTGTTAAATCAAAGCCATTTCACAGATGTCTCCTCACGGTAAAGCGGCTTTCGGTCTCAGTAGGTTCCTTTGGGAATTGATTTCCGTTCCTCTGAGTTGACAGTTTTCATAAAAGAAGTATATTTTTAGATAGAGCTGTTATAAAATTCCAAGACTTTAATATAATTGTATAGTATAAAAAAAAGAGAGTTAGAATAAATACAGCTTAGATTATATCATATACTATATTGCTATGAAAGATTATATCACACATTTCTAAAGATGGACACAAGGTGAGATTCACGATTGCGAGTTGACTGACTTCGATGAGTCTTTCAGCTGCCGATAGATGCAAATTCGGTACCTGATGTTCTTTGCATATTAACTTTTGACGACTTGAACGTATGTGTTATTTAAAAAGCTAATTTCTATGTACAATGTGCATGTTCTCTTCAGTGGTGGTAATAATATTAAGCTACATCACTTGAAGGGAGGGTCTGGTAGGGATATTGCTTGTACTGTATATCTACACATCCTCATCCACGACACCATTAACTAGCATTTCATGCCACATCAAATTGTTGATTATATCTGCTTTAAGCAAAACACTGCATATTGAGTCTGGAATAAACTTAAGTGGCAGGAAAAGCGTAAATCAGTTGCACCATTTTAATTACCCTTATCGTTTTCCAAAACAAACAACAACATGCGTCCAAGAAAGCGACTAATGGTAAAAGCTATATATATTTTTTAAACCTTATTGCACTATTAGGCCTACACAAATTGATGATTTGGTTTCAATTTGATTGATTACAAAAATTGAATTCTGGTATACAAACGCAACCGTATATACTTGAAGCTGCTCGTGTACTTCAACACCAATACTTGAAGAATATCAAAGGCAAGTTTTAGGCGGTCGTTTTTTATGATATGAAGACTGTACTGTCCGTGGCAGTATGTACGCAGAGAGATATCTTAATGGCTGATAAGACGGATAGTTCATTACTAAAGGCCTTTTCATGGCCAGGGAAAGCAAATACATGCACATGTCCTGATAGAGGACCTTCTCTAGATGTGGGAATCTCTAATTGACTGCATTACTAATATTCCCATCTGTTTTCCTTCATACATAAACCACAAATGTATCTCTATTCTGTCTATTCATTTGTGTGCACTTCCTCCTGAAGGAAAACTGGTGATGGTATGCATTTGTAGATTTATTATTGGTTTTTGTTTACTTAATTCTAAGCATATAATGATGACGTAAGAGCGTTATGTCTCCAAAGACACAGAACTGGTTTGACCGACGAGCTATTTATATTAACCTTAATATGATAAGGTTAATAAATCATTTTATACGCATTAAATATCGAACGATCAGGGAAGGAACTGGAATCTATGCAAAGATCGAGTGTTATAAGAGAGAGTGTATCTGTGACGGCCCTTTCTGTGAATATTAGCACTGATGAACTAAAAACAAAGCATTAATATTTATTGTTTTGAGCATTTCTTATTATGGCTTTCTAGACATTTTGCATGTAAATACAGACTGACGGATACTGTGTGTCTTGTATTCATTCACCGTTCTAATTTTGCTTGCATATTCAAGCAAAAAAAAAGTTCCAAACGTGTTATAATCACAATTCATCAAATGAAGGTTACGCATTTGGCACAAACGACCATGTAAAAAAACTACAACGAGTGTACATATTTTACATGTTTGATATCTCCGTGGAGGCAAACCAAAAGGGTTTCGGATTGAGGGTGACATTTTATTTTTTACATGATGAGGTTGCCCTGCTAAGCATCTTTAATTCAATACCTTCTGCGATAAGTGTTTTGCTTTTGCAACAAATATTGGGTTTATTTTCCTGTATTTTCTGAAAGGATCGATTGCCATTTATTGGAAATGAGCATTTCTGATCATCTACGAGGATGAAATGGGTGAGCAAAGTTCTTTTTTTTTTCTTTTTAGTCTCTGTACATATGAGTAAAGACGGATACTAAACGCTCTGTTCTGCATTACAGTTCGTACCACACCATGGTTGGCTTTATTTTGTGTATATATAATCCTTCAAAAGCTTTGTATTTATATGGTCAAGAGGGACAAATCATGTATAGACTGAGATTAATTGTCTGCCTTGTACTTTCTGATGTAAATGTGTTTTTAAAACTAAACTGCGAACGTGAAAAAAAACTAAAAAAAAAAAAAAAC
Source organism: Enteromius paludinosus (assembly GCA_032361165.1). Taxonomy (NCBI): domain Eukaryota; kingdom Metazoa; phylum Chordata; class Actinopteri; order Cypriniformes; family Cyprinidae; genus Enteromius; species Enteromius paludinosus. Next base: position 11,114,227 of record JAUMHQ010000087.1, read on the forward strand.
TTTCAATGGCCCAATCACTACAGTTATTTTGTGTATTTTGCATTGAAATCTGAAGAGCGTTTTGTTTTACCATGCAGAACTACGAAAACCTTTGTACAAGTATTCTCAAGGTATTTTTTCTGTATATATTGTGCTAGCATGAATAAATGTGGTGTGGATTTTAGATGTAAATACACACATTTTTGTTTTTCCTACTCACTTAACCGCTGTGACGTGTAATTCATTAATAATGCCTAATATTAAAGATTATGTTTTATCGACTGATATTTGCCTTCCTTTCTTTCTTTCTTGGGAATAGAGTGTAAATTCTCACAATACGATCAATTATGAAATACCCATGAAAGGCTATTCTGTGTATCCCTGTTTTTGCCACTGAATAGAAAAAAAAATTCTTCACATAGGCCTAAATGTAAGATAAACTTGCAATTCTGGAAGAAAAATAAAATAAAGTTATAGCTGTGAGATATTTAAATTATCTATAGCCTAATTCTGACTTTACATCATGCAATTTTGACTTTTTATGTTTTTTTTCTACATTTTAACCTTTAGGCTACATAAAGCTTGCATTTTTCTGTCAGGAAATAAAAGAATAATAATAAAATATATAAAAATAAAGGTAATTGCGACTTTTAATCACATAATTATAAATATCTCCAATTTGCCCGTTCATATCAAAGTCTCTCACATATATATCTTGCAATTGTGACTGAATAGCAAGATATGAACTTAATTGTGAGGGGGGAAAGGTTACTATTAACATTTGTATTTGGTTAAAACAAGTATCCATACCAATACAAATCCAATAGCTATAATCGCAAAGTTGCTAAACTGAACGGAATAAAAACATCCACACAACAGCTATAACACGAGTAATGTGGTTTTATTCTTTAAAGAAGTATAGTCAGTTGAATTCAGGTGTTTGAAACCAACATAGGCCTGCCTTCAGACCGCCACAGTACTCATAATATGCGGGAAACTGTCTTCGTATGTAATATTTTTAGTAGCATAAACATTAATGGCTAGTGAAGCGCTAACTTACGCAACATGACAAAGAACTACAAACATGGCGCTGGGGCGACCCACACGTCGCCCATCCCAGAGAATTCGCAAACCAATCACAAGCCGCCAACTGGACTCGCTCCCTGGATGAGCCCTTCACACCCATTCAGAAAAGAGTGCGTGTTGCGACGTCACGAGCCAGCCAATGGACGCGCGAAGAGTGGAACGGCAACCAATCAGACGGGAGAGTGGGCGGCCCCTCTCAGTAGGAAGCGCTGTTGAATTTGTACGTTGCGTGTTGTCGAGCCGGTATCTTTAATGATCGTTCAAAACCGGGTTTAGCACTTTTTCACAGCGCTTGTTTGGGTTTAGCATGACATATTTAAGCGGTCTTTCTGTGGCGCTGGCCCTGGCGCTGCTGCCGAGCTGCACTGAAGCTTTGAAGGATGGAGAGTGTGAAGGTGAGTTTTGTTTCATATATCCACAGTATAAACGTGTTCAGGACACGCATTTCCTGTGAGGAGCATCTCACAGCTGCCTGTATTCATCTGCTTTAGTTAATTTAGTTTACTAAATGTTTATTAAAGATAGCGTGTATTTCGTGTGTTTCCTGGCTTTAACTACTTCAATTATTGCATCAGTAATTATTATTATTAATATTATATTTGAAAGTATTTTAGGTGCTCTTGGGCTAAACGTGTTTTTGTAATAATGCATGGTAATAATATATGCAATATTTAAAATGCATGATTTTATAAAGTGTATATGAATGTTTAAAACCAATTATTTGTTATTTATTTATTTTTAGTTAGGTTTTCTTTTTTTCTTTTTTTTACCATACTGTATATGCAGTCGATTATGTAATGCAGGTTAATGGCACTTCAGGCACACCTGTTCAAAAACCCTTCGGTCATAATTGCTTATTCTTTTATTTACAAAGGGGTCAATAAATGATGCGACTGATGTGTTTAATAGAAGTTGCTCGCGTGTGATTTGTTGCATTGCAGTCTGTGTGGGTTTCCTGGAGCGGTTTTACCAGACGCTACAAGACAACGACGTCAAGTTCAGCAGCGACGCCATCGAAAAAGCCCTTCTAAAGTCTTGCAAAGAAGCCAAAGGGAAAGAAAACCGATTTGTAAGTGTGTGTTTCACCCAATAAAAGTTTGTTCCTTCATCAGATTTGGAGAATCTCACACGCACGGATGCTCTGCGGTGAATGGGTGCCGTCAGAATGAGAGCTGGTGACGCAAGTATTTAGCCTATGATGATTTTATCCCCCTGCAAACATGCAGCTTTTCACTCCAAAAGATGTCGATGGCGGACTATTGCGATGTTTTTAGCATCTCACTGACGGCACCCATTCACTACAGAGCATCCGAGCGACGCTACATTTCTCCAAACCTGGTGAAACCCTACATCTTGAATGACCTGAGATAGTCACTTGTGATGTTTTGTGTGTGCGCAGTGTTATTATATAGGGGCGACAAGCGATGCAGCAACAAAAATAATCAACGAAGTTTCCAAACCCATGAGTTACCATGTGCCAGTGGAAAAGATTTGTGAGAAGCTCAAAAAGAAGGACAGTCAAATCTGTGAACTGAAATATGGTGAGTTGAACACTCATTCGCTGCTTCATCTCTCTAGCGTCCTGCCCAGCTCAAGATGACCAATCAATCGCTCTACTTGATATATGGAGTTAGTTGCAATACATTGTAGTGCATCGATGACGAAACTGCAAACCATTATTGTTCTTCTTCTTCTAGATAAACAAGTCGACTTGAGCTCCGTCGACCTGAAGAAGTTGAAAGTGAAAGACCTGAAGAAAATCTTGGAGGAATGGGGCGAGTCCTGCAAAGGGTGCGCGGAGAAATCCGACTTCATCCGCAAGATCAATGAGCTAATGCCCAAGTATGCGCCCAACGCGGCCAAGGCACGGACAGACCTGTAAACTCACAGGGAATTATGGGACCGAGGCAGCGGCCAAAGGCATTGTGGGTGGAAGACTGACTGACCACCTAACAGTGGGGTCCGCATTGTGTTGTCACCTTACCATGTACTCCAGGGGTAAACATCAATAAATGCACTTCCATGAAAATACAACCTTTAGTTAATAACTCGCAGCGTGATCGTTCTGAACACAACTTGTGTTTGCCTCCTGATGTTATGGGAAACTTGTTCGACACACTTTGCCTAGTTTGATTCTCATTTCCTATTCTTCTTTTTTTTTATTTTTGAGGGTATAGACTTTCTTAGCTGGGACATTATACGAAATATAATGAATGAGAGTCTCATCTTCAAAATGTGTGGGTCGGTTTGAGTGGACTTTGCTGTAAAATGTTTAATACAGGTATACTGTCTTTTTCATTAAAAGAAGAAAACCAATTGGTCCTGTGCTTTTTTTTTTTTTTGTAGTTTATTGTTTTTCTGAATGAGTTTGTATTCACGTGTTTACCTGGTCACTTATCTTCAGGGAACTGGGGTTCATTTTACTATCAAAATACCTATTTGCTTGGTAATTAATGATTTTTTTATGGTTATATAATACAATAGTCTTTGCATGTATTTGTATGTCACTTACAGCTTACATAATTTGGATTGTCATATGAAATTCATATTTTCGTATCATTTATTTAATATTGGCTGTGTACTATAGTGCGAATTTTCTGTATTTTAACATCTGCAAAAAAAAAATGTTTATATTGTACCGAAATAATATCGTGCAGTAGAAAACCGGTCTGAATACATTTCAAGAATTTTATTTTTTGTGTGCGTGTGTGTCGATATTCATTTTCCACAACTGTAACAGCGTCACGCGATGCGTTCTGACGTCAGCTGAGTCCCCGCCCACTCGCCGAGCGCGCACATTCCTTTTGTCCAAGATGGCGGAGTAGATGCAGCTGAGGGGACGCTACTGTTTGCCGTTTTGTTTTTATCTGCGAAATTCAACATCCAGGCGACCGCGTTCCCGTGCAGACGTTAGTTAAGAGCCTCCTCACGGATGTGCCAAGTCTCCCGGAGCCGTGAGAGTTCACCTCGGAGCTGATTTTATATTTTCATCACTGTAAAATGAAGCGGCAGGCCGAGCGCGACGCGAGTCCGTCCAGGACGCTCGCCAAACGCGTCCGCGAGCGGGACAGAGAGCGCGAACCGAACCCGCCGCTCGCGCTGCTGCTCGCCGAGAGCCGAGCTTACCACAAACGAAGCCGCAGCCGAGAGCGGGAAAAGCCGCGCGTCCGTGAGGAGAGAGAGAGTCTGCATCACCGCCCGCATCATGAACTGGGTCTGCTGGGTCGAGCCCCTCTCCGAACCACATCAGTGCTGCCCAAAGGTAAGACCCCATCCGCAGACGCGGGTGCGGGTGCGCGACTAGAATACAAGACACTACTTATTAGCAACCTCGGATCGCAGCTTTCCGACGAGCATGTAGAGGACGGACTGTTTCACGAGTTTAAAAAGTTCGGGGACGTGAGCGTCAAGTTGTCTCACACGCCTGAGCTGGGGCGCGTTGCCTACGTCAACTTCAGACACACGGAAAACGCGCGGGAAGCGCGTCATGCAAAAACCAGACTGGTGCTGTATGATCGTCCGCTCAAAGTTGAACCCATGTACATGCGGCGTCGCAGCGTCACGCCTCCAGATGTGAGTTATGTGTCTCTGCACAGTGCTGCCTACACCTACAGGCAGCGGTCTCTTTCACCGGGAGCTGGGAGCAGTGCCCTCCGAGAAATTAGACCCAGGCATTATGTTGAAGGGATGGGACTCAGCAGGGACCGTGTTTTGGACTATTACAGCGCACTGGAGGAGAGGAGCCGTGCGTATGCGTATCAGCTTCCCGAGGAGGACTTAAAGCCAGAGGACGATCAGCGAGCCACCAGGAATTTGTTCATCGGCAATTTGGATCATAACATTTCTGAGGTGGAGCTGCGGCAAGGATTTGACAAGTATGGAATTATTGAGGAAGTGGTTATTAAGCGGCCCGCTCGTGGACAAGGAGGCGCTTACGCTTTTCTTAAATTTCAAAACTTGGACATGGCTCACCGGGCCAAAGTGGCCATGCAGGGGCGCATGATTAACGGCAACCCGATCAAAATCGGATACGGGAAAGCCAACCCGACGACCCGGCTCTGGGTGGGCGGGCTCGGCCCGAATACCTCGCTGGCTGCCTTGGCGCGCGAGTTTGATCGCTTCGGGAGCATTCGCACCATAGACTATGTGAAAGGGGATAATTTTGCTTACATTCATTACGAGAGCCTGGATGCGGCCCAGGCTGCTTGTGCGCAGATGCGCGGCTTCCCTCTGGGCGGTCCGAGTCGTCGGCTGCGTGTGGATTTTGCTAAAGCCGAGGAGACGAGGGCGTACCCCCAACAATACCAGCCGCCTCTGCTCCCGCCTCCACATTACGATCTTCTAGCTGATGGTTACGGGCGCCATCACAGCGTCGAGCGGGAACTGAGAGCGAGGGCCCGCTCGCCCTCACACCCCCTTTTCGCGGAGCGAGAAAGAGAGCGCCTTTCGGACCGGGACTGGAGTCCGCCGAAAGGAACCGAACGGCGGGCTAACCCCGAAGCATTTGGGCGGGTCAGGCAGCGCAGCCGTAGCAGGGAGCGCTGGGTAAAGGAGCGAGAGCTGGAACGCGGGAAGAACTGGGAGGAGCGGCGCAAACGAAGGAGCCTGAGTCCCGTCGACCGTCCTGCAGAGGAACGCGGCAGGTCAAAGCTCCGAGGCGGAGCGCCGTCGACTCCCGAAGACAGCCCGGATCGGGGTCGCGGCCGCCTTCCAGACTCCACCTCCGAACCGCTGGATCACACCCCCGACATCAGCAGACACTCCAGCGACGAGCGTCCAGCGCAGGACGAGCCCGCGCCTCCGAGGAAGGAGAACCGCCGCAAGAGCGAGAGCGACCCCGACTCGTCCAAAACAGACTCCAAAAAGCCCGGCACGCTCTCCGAATACGCCCAGACGCTGAGTCGCGCCTGGCACGGCTCCCTCGTGCTGAAAAACAGCTGCTTCCCCACACACATGCACATGCTCGAGGGCGGGGTGAACTTCCTGCACGCCCTCATGAAAGACAACCAAGCGGGCGGCTCCAAGATCGCGCAGCTCAAAATCGCTCAGCGGCTGCGGCTGGATCAGCCCAAACTGGACGAGGTGACGCGGCGCATCAAGCTAGGCGGCCCGGACGGCTACGCTGTCCTCCTCGCCGTCCAGGGGCCCGTGGACCGCGACGCCCCTCCTCCAGAACCGGGCCTTCAGCAGCGCCTTCTCCGCAACCTGGTGACCTACCTCAGGAACAAGCAGGCGGCGGGGGTCATCGGCTTGCCCCTCGGCGGCCCCAAAGACCGAGAGATGGGGGGCATGTTGTACGCCTTCCCTCCGTGTGACTTCTCGCAGCAGTACCTCCAGGCTGCTCTGAAAACTCTGGGGAAGCTGGAGGAGGACCACCTGGTCATCGTGGTCGTTAGAGACTCCCCTTAACACTTTAACACAGATTTTTATGCCTTTTATGATTTTAGGACAGATGTATCTTTTTACTTTAATACTCGAGCAGCGTCTGGGAACCTGAACAGCATCCCCCAGAGAAGCTGTTTTATAAACGAGCGGTTTATCTCAGCAGTGTTCCACAACTTTCCGTTTCCATCTATTTAAAGATGTTTTATATAATTGCATGCGCCAACAATTTGACTGAAGTCCTCTTCCGGTGGAACAGACGTTTTGTTTTTAACTCAAACGTGTGTTCGTCATTGATCCGTCGCATTCTTTAACCAACATTCAGTAGCGGTTCTTCCTTCCGATATCACATCCGCTGTCCGTTACACTTATTTCCCTTCTAAGCGTACTTGACAGTCCGGGTGAGGCGTCTACTGACGGCATCTACCTCTTTGACCATGTAACACATCAGGTATGCTTGACAAAGTGAAGTCAGTCTTCGAGCCCACTGCATTTCTATTGTATTTTGTTACGAACACGCACCTGCAGCACTAACAGAAAGGTCAGGTGACCACACCAGTACTGTATCGACCCAGACACACTACGCAGGCTACGGTTTAAGCTTGTTTGTAGACAGGAATGTCTTCTTAAGCCTTAGCTGTTGTTCAACTGCCCTCCACCCAATGCCGAGTCCTTATAAACAAGTGCTACTCTAAAAACGATTTTGAGACCCATAATGTGTGAACCAGAAACGAGTGTTATTTTCAGATTTTAGTGAATGCCAACACTACAACCCTTTGCACTGAACAGTCATCTTCCATTGTTTATGTTCATTGTTTTACTCTTTCATCACTCCTTTTTTTTGTAATGCTTTTTACTTCTAGGTATCTGTATGCAAAACATGTATGGCGTTTTAAAAAAAGTAAACATTTCATGTTGTTGTTTTTAAACCGCGCTTCCGTCTCTATTTGCAAAACCGTGTTCCGTCTCATTTTGAATCGCTGAGTTTAAATCCCGTCTCCATGGTTACCTTTCCGTTCCAAGTTGAAGGTTAAAGTGGTAACCAGGCAACCGCATCCATTTAAAAAAAAACAAAAGCCAAGATTCCAGAGTTCACTTGAGGCTTGACTGTGAAGTACCTTCGAGTGACCGCTAGGTGGCAGTGTGGTCGCATCCTTAACTCAACATGAAACCAGGCAGTTCCTGCTGTGTGCGAGTGGGAAGTTGCTCGAGGGGAAACAGTCAGTGCAGCGCATATTAAACGCTTGCTGAGACATTGTTGCTGCATTTAAAAGCAGTCTGAGTTAAGTTTCGCCCAAATGATGTGGTATTTATGCGGTTTAATTTATAGACCTGCACGACGCTGGAAGATTAACCGTCCTTTGTTGTTTTCAGAAGCGTGTTAATTATTTTATAATTCGCTGTAGTTCAGTCGAGCACTTAATTAGCTCGTTTCTCAACGTCTGAATGAGAGAATCTGAACCGATCGAGCCGAGGCCTGACGGATGTGCCAATGCTTTCCCTACTCTCTGTGCCGAAAGAGTTTAGAGCTGCACCGCCTGCCCTCAAGGTGACGGGTCATTCCTAGAAAGTGCGCGTTTGTGCAGGTATCAATAGTTGACCCAAAAACACTAATTGTGTCGCTCACTAACACGCGAGTGTTCCCAGACCTGTGTGATTGTTTTTGTTCTGCCGGACACAAAGGAAGATATATTTTGGAAAAAATGTCTGTGACCTGGTTGTTTTTGGTCACCATTGATTACAATGAACACACTGCAGGTGAATGGTGACCAAAACGGCCTTGTTACAGGTTTTCTTCTGGCAGAACAGGGGGAGTAAATCATGACAGAACTTGTGTTTTTGGGTCAGCTGTTCCTTTAAAAATTGAAGTATAATAATTGTTAGTGACTTTTTTACACCGTAACGCGTCCATCCGCGGTCTGTTAAACAAACACTAGATGTTTGATCCACAGAAATAAAATGGTGCATTTGAAGTGAAGTAATGTACATAAATATGATATAGAAATAAATTACTGTATACATGTATGTACAATCTTACAACCAATTTACATATATGCCCACATTAACTTGATTTAATAACAAATCTCTCTCGGTCTCTGTCTGTGTCTCTCTCTCTCTCTCTGTCTCTCTCTCTCTCTGTCTCTCTGTCTCTCTCTCTGTCTCTCTCTCTCTCTCTCTCTCTCTCTCTCTCTCTCTCTCTCTCTCTCTCTCTCTCTCTCTCTCTCTCTCTCTGTCTCTCTGTCTCTCTGTCTCTCTCTCTCTCTCTCTCTCTCTCTCTCTCTCTGTCTGTGTCTCTCTCTCTCTCACTCACTCAGTCAATTTCTCTGTCTCTCTCTGTCTGTATGTTTATTATTATTTATATTATGTAAGCATATTAAATATATATATGTATGTATATATAGATAGATAATATAATACAAATACATGCAAAAATCAATTATATATATACATAATTCAAAAAATCATTTTATATATATATGGCATTTATAATGAATATATAGCATAGCTTTCATTAAATCATGTTACTGGTTTAAGATGAATTTGAGAGTTGTAATGTTTTGACAGTTATCCATATGAAACACACACAAGATGTCTTCAAGTGCTTTAGTCGGACTGCGTTTCCTACTCTTAACTATTTGTCGCAGATGTTGTTTTTTAACTTGACTGACGTTGACGGATCCTTTGAAGCAAGCTTCTCTCAGGTACAGCTTGGATCCAAACCATTCTAACCCACAGAATAACCTTGCTTTCCAAATAAAAAGGTCCGCTCAGGGTGACGTATTCACACGCGAGTATCAAATAATGTCTTCACCCGATGCATCGGATCACGAGTTTGCTCCCCCGGGCGCGGACGAGGATCAGGTGGTTTTTTTTCAGGGTTTGGCCGGTTCCTGGTAGCAGGTCCATCGACCCGCAGCACTTCACTGTAAGCTAGCCCAGCGCAGGAAATGGAAGATGCAAGTAATGAAATATTAATGCGGAGTCATGAGAGGCCTCAATGAAATCCATTAAAGCAAGGAAAATCAATGAAACATGGCCCCACCAGCCCCGGCCTGAGGACTCGACCGGATGGACCTTGGGTAAGAACGCATGAACGAGACCATACTAGAGTTCAGCCCATTAGTCCAGCACAGACCTCGAAGGAATTACAATTATGCCTGTCTATTTGTGTGTATATGGATGTATAGGCTCACGCTGTCGTTTATTACCTCTCCAGAATCACAAACATCTGAGATCCAAATCATCTCCTGTGCACTGATGGAGACCGAGTAACGTGGCCAGGATATGATGCAACACTTCCTAGGACGGTATTTTTTTTGTAAGGTTGGTTTTCAGTGGGAACGTTTTCTGTACACAAATAGAATGTTGGTTTCTGGTTGGTAGAACGTTCCTGTAACGTTTGAATATCTGTGTGTGTTTGCCGGGCGTCAACAGGGACCCGAAAGGCCTGGCGGATGATGTCAGCTGAGCTGCTTTGGATCCCGGGCTTTGCATTCTGTCAAGCGGGCAGGTGGCCGTGTGGTTTTCGCCCGTCACATGTTTTTTGTGTGTCATACCTACCGTACAGCTTTTAGGCATTGTTTCACGACTACAAAGAAAGCTGCTCAGCGCTGTCGGGAGCTTATGGCCCTGTCTGGCAAATCCCGCTCGGTTAAGGCAGAGCCGAGAGCAGGAATCTCCCAGAAACAATTGTCCACTGTTTGATCCCGGTGAGATTTTTAAACGGTGGAGGTGTGACTAACCAGCGGACAAATCTCACAAAACATCAGTTTTTACGCGTTTTAAATCAGTATGTTATGCATTTATTTGCTTGAAACATACAACAGAAACGGTAATACTGTGAAATAAATAAAAATATAGTTTAAAATATATAATTTAATATACAATGCGTGCCTCTGAGCTGAATTTTCAGCGTCACTACGTCAGTCTTCGGTGTCCAAAACTTATTTTGGATGCAATCCATATATATTAGAATGAATGCACATGTACAAGGTGGTTTTTAGTGTAGTGTATATAAAATACATTTATAGACATATTTAAAAGTAGAATATATGTAGTAAGAATTTAGCATTGGAATAACATAAAATAGACATGGTTTTGTGATTATTCACTCAAAGGCTATATTTTTAGTAAGAGTCAAGCTGTTTAAAATTTGATTTAAAATATGATATCAGCAGTCTAACACTTTCTTTCAGGCTGCCTTAGGGGAGGTGTGTGCATCCCATCTCTAATTAGAAATAAGCGTTAATAAAGAGCATGGTTTACAGCAGGGAGATTGTCAGAGGGGAGCTGTTGGAGATTATGATACAGCGGTTTCCATTAACAAGCGCCGGCAGTCTATAAAGCAGTTATTAACTGCAGTTATGTAATGACTAATCAATGAACTCGGTGCTTGCAGCAGCTTTTTTTGAGCACCCTGTGCTGTTGTGAGTGGATCTGTGCATGCGTACAAACACACAGCCATTCAGAAACACCATGCCAATCAAACGTTTGTCCTTTGAAAGAGACTGTTGTTTAGTTAATGCAATTTCTAGTTTATATTGTAATATTTCATTTATTTCTGTGATGCAAAGGCTGATTTGCCTCTCAATAAATATTTCTGATTATTAGCAATGTTCAAAACTTTTTTTGCTGCTTAATATTGTTGAGGAAATCGATACATATATAGGCTTTATA
>JAUMHQ010000087.1:11130889-11152954 GCA_032361165.1 Enteromius paludinosus
CACAGCTCATCAGTGAACAACGGCTCTGCGTAGTGAATGCGGCTCAATGTAAGATCACGCACCTGATGGAATTTACCGCTAATTACATGCGATGATGATCGTGCAGCCCTATTCAAAATACTTCCATATGACCGACGTTGCGTTTCTTTTCGCGACCAAATCTTCCATGTTGGCGCTTTTCTCCCGCCCCGCGCTCATTTCGCCATGCACACGCTAAGACCGCATGCATGAAGTACAGTAGGTGAAGCAACATGTGCTTTGTAGTTTTTGACCCGCTTCGGATGTTATCACTCGATTGAATGGGCCGTTATCAGTCGTTATCAGCCCATTAATATGGGTCAGTAGGGTTACTGGTAGGCTTAGAAGGCTGTTATCATCCATAGGACTACTGGGCATGCGCACATCAATCGAACACTGTACGACAATGATACTGTTTTTCTATCATGGTGTTAGGGTTGGGGTAGGTGTAGACGTTAAATAAACACAATCTAATCGCTAGAATAATTCATTTCATTTTAAGTTTTACCAGTAGGTGCAGCAGGCCCCTACTGACCCATATAAATGGGCTGATAACGACTGATATCAGCCCATTCAAATCGCGTGATAACATCCGAATCGGCTCAGTTTTTAAAGAACCCTTAAATACAAGTTAATTACTTTCTATTAGACAAATATAGATCCATGAATAGAAAGTTTAGAAATATAGAAAATAAATTTTTAAATCAGATACACACAATTTATAAAAATGTTTTGCCCATGTGACTATCGGGCATGCGTACATCGCGATGACGATGCTGAAACGATGTATCGTGCAGCCCTAGCCTGAATATAATCCCCAGCTTGCAAGAATACTGAAACTCTTTGTTCATTTTTAGTGAGATGCTAACGGTCTAATCCGATTCAATGATCTATGCTAAGCTACCTCAAAAAGTGTTACCGCCAGAGATCGGCTGAATGGATTCGAAAACAGTAAAACTCTACTGTAGAGGAGTCGGAAAATGAGCCTACTTTCTAAAATAGTGGTGTGTTCCTTTAAATTGAGAGTTCTTTGTTCTGTTGAATATTGAAATATGTGATAGAATGTTGGAAAACTAAAAGCTCCCATTGACTTCCTTTTAATATGAAACAAATAGTCAAAAGCAACCAGAAACTGTTTGTTTGCCAACATTCTTCAAAATACCTCGTGTTTAACAGAAGAAATAATTTCCAGCAGGTTTGTAAATAGTGACAGGATTGGCATTTTGGGGTGAACTGTCCCTTTAAACATGCAAATTTTATTTATCATTATTATTTGCATATAAGTGCATATTAGTTGCATCAAAAGAGTTCAGTATAGTGACTACAATTTCATGACACATTACAGATGTAATCAAGTCGTCTCGGACTATTACGTTTTAGTTATATATATAATGAATATTTTGCATTGAACAGAAGTGACATACATAAACATATTGCGATGTAAGTTTACTAAATTATCGAGAAGTCCAAAACATGTCACCAGAGATAAGTCTATCGTTTCACTGGAAGATCAAGTTACGACATTTTGATTAAAAATGTCAAATTCAGAGTTTTGAAAATAGGCTTACACTTATTTAGGCTTGTTTTAATACAAGCAACAAGTTTCATATTTCCGTGTCTAAAGTCTGATTCAATTATGTCACAGTATTTTTTGGCTTCGAAGCAAAATTTGGCAAGCTTCAACTCCCAAATTTGATTTAGAAGAAAATGAATACTGCTTGTCTTATATTACTGTTCCTGCCATTTTATGCAGCAGCACCACACCGGAGGTCATAAAGCACACCGATTTGACCACAGTTCAGGGGCTTTGTGTCCTGCCTAACCTTATCAACACCCCTCACCCATGATAAAACCGCTACAATATAACAGCCTTGAGTGGATTATTGCTTTAATAAAACACACGCTGTACCTTAGGGCGTAGTTTTAATTGCTTGCTTATTTGAGGTGTTAAGTTCAAACACTTTTCAGGTCTAAACTTCCTATTTAAAAAGCGCTCACACCGTTAACGCCGTTTCATTTCACGCAGCTGAGAAAGAACAAAAGAGACTGGATTACGTTAATACAGTATTGTTTTTATTCATTTGTATGGCATTGATGAATAAAACTAAAACAAGAGTTGCATTTATGGCAAGGCTGACAAACTAAACCTCATGTGAATCCAAAAACCAGACCTCGGATAATTCAAGCATCTGAACCATGTCCGGCTATCGTGGAATTACCGCGGTGAAGTGTGACGGTGTTTATCATAGCCACACTGTGTTGTATAGTGTGTGTGACACGGTGGTTACGTGTTAGGCTTTGGAATGGGACATATGGATATAATAGAACATATATATATATATATATATAATTATGTATATATATTATACATAGCATGGTTCATAAATTCGAGAGCATCATTGTCCTTGTCTTGGTTTCCTCCTTTGCCGATAGCCCTTTCCCAACGGTGGTTTATTTAGGGCCATCTATGAAGCATGACATAGGATACCTCGCTGAACCGCCCCCGAGATGTTTTGCATAGACGCCAAGTTAAATTCATGCAAATGAGTATGGGAAAGACGTTTGAGAAGATCTAAACAAAACAAAAAAAATGACAAACACGAGTCAAGGTTACACTACATCTACCAAGTGAATGAATCGTGTGAGTGGTCACATTCAGTTATTAGGACTCTAGGTTTAGAAAAATAAGTGTGATTATTTCTGTATTTTTATTTTTTTTTAAAAAGAGAGAGAGAGAAAGAAAAAAAAAGAAACAAACGAACAAAATGTCAGTCCACGTAACATACTCCGTGATCGAGCGTCATGATTACTGTAGCTACACTTGAAGCGTGTTTATGTGTAGGTCTGCTATATGTGTATGTTTTAGTCTTTTCAAACCAGTATTGCAACACTTCCTGTTTTTAACGCCATTGAATGCTAGTGTGAGGGGCCAAGTCAACATGCAGAGTTAGTTTCCAACAAGGGCAGTCACCATGCATAGTAGTCATGTTATGCCATTAGAAATGGTGAAAGAAACCCCCTGAAATGATATCTTCCATAGAAGCTAGCCGAACGTCTTGCTAGCCGTTTCGTATTTGGATATTTAATCACACCAGAATTCACTGTGGCACCGTACGCTTCCCATAGAAAGTAAAGAAACTCGCTACTTAAACAACTATCTTGTTCGTGGTTACTTCTTCAGGACGTATGTAACCATGATCGAGTGGAAGAAATGTGAAAATTGAGATTTTGACCTGCAGCCATTACAGAAAACCAACATTGACTGTAAAAGAAACACTCCGCACAATAAATAAAATAAATAACATTTCAAAACGAGTGTGAACAAAACGTAAAAATGTAACACAAAAGCAAGGTTTAGATCCGTTGTCACTTTTTTTTTTAAAAACATTTCCTATTTTTTTTTTTTTTTTTTTTTTCAGATTTTGTTTTAATACATCATTTAAAGATTTCTAAAAAAATCAGGAAGTTGTATACAGAAGCATTCACAGACATCATTGTATAAAAGCTGATACATAAGAGATTAGCATCAGTCAACAGTGTTCTACGTTATAAACTCTTTGCGGGAATATTTCGTTATTATCAATAAATAAGAGCAGACAATAAACGTGTGTAAAGATTTGGGGAAAGAAGGAGATTAGGAATAGTCTATGGCTTTAGCGGCTACCTCAGCCAAACAAAAGAGTAATAATTCAATTCAATTATGCCATTATTTTCCTACAGTGTTTTGTTTTCTTTCAGGACAAGCTACTAAACCAAAATAAAAAGAAGATGGTACTGTCTGTTTCTACACCGCTACATCAGGCTAGACCAGAAGAACCCTCAAAGAAAACCTCTTCAGTAGGGCGCAAACTTCTGTCGCTCGGGTTTCTTGATGCCGTTGGCGGAGGAGATCTTGGCGGTGTAGGAGGCCAAGGTACCATGGCCCGGGACTGCAGCGGCAGCAGCTGTGGCGGCAGGGCCCGAGAGTGCCAGGAAGGGGACGGATTTGATTCCCAGGAGGCTGGAGAGGGGGAGGGTATAGGGGGCGCCCAAGATTGGAGCGTGGGGCAGGCCGCCCATCGCTGCCAGGGCTGCGGCAGAGGACGATGCGGGGGGAGCAGTCTGGGTGAAGCTCATGTTGAGGTCTACAGGGGTCGACATGGAGGAGGACTGGGCAGTGGATTTGGCGGTCTCTAAACTGTACGAGGGAGGGAAGGAAGGAGGTGGAGGAGAGGAGGGTGGAGGGACAAGGGAAGGGAGCCGGATGGAGAAGGGTTAGAAGGTTAAATAAAAGACATGTTAAACAAAAATTGAGAGAAATAAAGAAAAGAAAGAATCAAAAAACAGAAACAAAAAATCATAAGAGAGGTGTGTTTTGCTGGTGGTTGCAACAGATTATTTGAGGGGGGACCTTGGCACTCATGGGAAAGGAGCTGTTTAATTCAGGGTGATGGCTTGGGTAGGGGCTTTGGGAAAAGAAACAAAATGATTTCAATTTCAGTAGCATTTATCTTTTATCAAGTCGTCAAAAAGATGCATTTGCACTGAGTACCATGTTGACAAATGCATGTAGTCAAATGTGCTCTGTCGTTATCGAGGGCGTATAACTGATTTCTCAGGACATTATCAAGTGTGGGGTGTGTTCAATATGCAGAACGCTCTGATGCAATGCACTGAAACGAGACGTCTGTATTCTTCGAGAGTGACACTGATTGGGGGTGACGTCTCCAGACTTTATCCAGGACATGAATAATCATGTTGGATTTTTAATGGCTTGATGGAGCTGACTCATTAAGGAAGTATTCTGACGCTAGAGTGCCTTCGGTTGCTCTGGGATCGGCGTTTGTTGCCGTCACTTGTCAAAAAGCAAACTGATAGGAATTCAACTGATGAGAAAGCGCTGAAATCAATAATATTAAGACAGAAACAAAACAACAGAAGCTTTCCCAAAACCAACATAGCAATTTTTTTTTCTTTTCCATGCAGGATGCCGGAGTACCATATTTCCAATATAAATAATGAGGGGCTTCTCAGAGTGAGTTTGACATTCTGCACCGGTCTGCTTGTTGAACACACCTGAGACAAGCATAAATATTTCGTTCAAGACCCAATTATTGCTCTCTTGTCAACCTGCTGAGTCATAATTAATATATTATTTTGCACATGACGCTGCATCTGTTTGCTAGTCTGTACAAAAATGCGGGACTAAATAAAGAAGCCACTCATTTGGAGTGGGCTCCAATTCTGTTTCCTCGTTATAATTCATTAATGCATAAGCTCGGGTCCACAGAATGCCTTCTAGTGACTTGAACTTTACTAACAAGATTGGATTTATTATAGGTGTTTTGCAAATTCCTTGTTTTAATTACACTGGCGTTGGAAGAATTGTATAAGCCTGGGTAAAGTACAAAACTATTAATTTTGTTACATTAGCAAATTAAATTTTGCCTGAGCATTGACGGAAAAGTCTTCGCTGTCAGGAATTTACTGCTTTCTTTCCTGACACAACATTTGATCAAATTGCAACCACATAGATCTCGTGGGAGAAAATTACATTCTGTCTATAAGGCAGCCAAAATACTCTGCCTTTAAGCTCTAACAAGCTTCTGGCTTGAAACTTGGCCAATTAATCCCTCAGCCTGGCTTCTTCCTACCACATCTCCTCGCTTTGTAGTTGTGCAATACTTTTGCTCAAGAGTGCTTCTTTAGGCCAGCAAGCTATGGATTGGACTGAAAATTCCCAGAGGTTTTGTCAGGGTCTCCTACTTCAGGGTCCATCTAAAGCATTACAGTGTAAACGCATGCAGTGGTCAAGTTCAAACACCCTAGGTCTGTTACGATGGAATGGCTCCCAGTGCTTACCAAGATGTGATTAGATACTGGGCCAAGTTGATGCTGATTGGGGAGCCCGTGATGGTGACGTGCCGGTCACTAGTGCTGTCCAGCTGACTGCCGATCTTGATCTGAGCCCCTGACACCTGGCGGATCTCGTTGATTTTTGTACCCTGCCTGCCGATTATTGAACCAATCAGCTGTAAAGAAAAGATATAATAAATACATATAAACCGCTATTCGTTGGCTTTATTTCCTTGTAAGACAGGAGCGTCCAATCCTGCTTCTGGAGGGCCAAAGTCTATACACCTGCCTGCCTGAGGTTTTTCGACCTCCTGAAGACCTTGACTAGCGGGTTCAAGTGTGACTCTGCAGGACAGTGGTCCTCCGGGAACAGGATAGGACACCACTGTTCATGGTGCATATTGCAACACAAACATTATGAGAGAGACTAGCCAAACTAAAACGGTGTTTCTCAGGCCATGTCCACACTAATACGTTTTCGTTTGAAACGCATCTTTCTCTCTACGTTTGAGACAAGGACAAGTTTTTGTCAAGGAAAACAGCTTTTTGAAAACGCCCTCCAAAGTAGATAAATTTGAAAACGCTGTTTTCGCGTCGCAGTGTGGATCGTGAAAACGGAGGCTTTTGAAAACGATGACGCATTTTAGTCAAATGATGCAGTCGGACATCGTTGTACAGCAGTTTTGTTTGCTCTCAATTTTGACAGCCCTATTAAAGATTAATATTAGTTTGTACACGCTCCAGATAGCTTTTCTTCAAAGAAAAGTAAATAAATGACGCAGATCGAATCGTCTTCCGTTTCACGCATGCGCAGTACAGGAACGTAAGGATTTTCAGTCATGAGATGATCAACTCTTCAGAAACGATTGAAAATGATAGTGTGGAGCGTTTATACACAAATTTATCCGGATTAGTGTAGACGTTGCCTCAGATTCCACATCTGGATCATTTCCCTGCTTGGTCAACTGCATACTAGAAATTCATAAAACGTGGCATACACTTGGTCCTATTGGCCAAGTCACTACTGATTTCAAGTACAGTGTTATGCCTGTATCTAATGTGTTCCTTGTATCTAAAACACTCCAATCTCCAATCTGCTCAAATTTATGCAGATCCAGACAGTTTAAACCAACAGCAGGTCTTGTTCTTATTCATCCTACTGCTGTTTTTTTGACATATTTGAGGCCATCCAGCAAACCAAAACCCTTCTGTATGAATCCAGATTACTGTACCTTCTGCAGAACATGCCTACAGCTTGTAAGAATTGGGCTAAGGGGGTTGGGCGACCTTAGGGCTTGGTGTCAAGCTTAGACAATGATGAAGTGGAGTGACCCCAAACTGGGATGAGTTAAAGGTTTGTCATTCAAATGACTGACAGCTTGTCTTTTGTCCACTCTGTATCCCAGCCCCCAACCCTCACTTTGAGTGCGAGGTGGATTATGTGAGCAAGAATTGCTCCACAAAGCATTCCTTTCCTCACGAGTCATATGAACGTCAAAGCTCCTGATTCGTCACACCGCTCTCCCTGGTGCCCAGGGGCTATTAATGGCTCAGCTGATTGTGGCTAAGTGCTTATAGTCATCCGCCAGGTCTCGCTGCCACCCTGATGTAGAGGATTCCAGCATGTCCTCTGCACTGCACCACATATTTGCCCACTGATATCCTTCATTTTTTTAACTCTTCCTCCAGCAACACATCAACGAAACAAAGTATCGACAGTGGCCCCGTCAAGTTTACCAGTTCCAAACAAAAATGTATGTTTTATGCATGATGCATGCTTGGGGTCAAATCTGTCCGAAGCGAGAGACAGGTATGTATACCCTAGTTCGTTTTCAGAGAGTGCAGAGCAGAGTCCACCTCAGTCTCACAGGCCAGTCTCCACATCCACTGCTACGATCTAGAGTACTGATCTGATCCTAATCTAATTGCTACGTGTTTCTAGCGCTTTAGAGGGATGGTTCACCGTAGAGAAACTGCTCCTCTACAGAGAGAAACCTGATTGCGAATGATAAACAACTTAGTCTGCCAGGCGTTTGATGTCTGTTTGATGTCGCCTTGCCTTGGAATTGCATCGCTGTGAGGGAATTTCAATAATACATGCTTTTTATTGCCCTGTTTATGGCTTAACGCAGGAATATGCATGTACAAGCATGCTAAATCAGCCCTTGATTGGAGAAATGGGGGAAGTTTCTTTGAAGTTTACTATGTACGTAGATGTTTAGAAATGAGGTCTAGCACCTAATGAATGCATTCAGGAAGTCAACATTTATTTGAAGCTGTTGTCAATGCGATAAGAGCTGGGTTCTTATTCGTGTGCATCAAGGTCGTCAGTGGCTTTGCTTGTAAGGAATCACTTTGGATAATGCATCCACTGCATCAAAAATGCTGATGTAAGAGCTACACTCATTTGTATGAGAGCACTTGGCTCGTACAACTAAACTATTTCTCAAATTTCAGGGCATGTTCTGAGGAATAACTGTTGAAACAATCACTAACTAAATTTACTAACACCGCAAAATGTATAAGTAGTAGTTCACGAAGGACATAACAATGACTTTTTACAATTGTGTGAGATTATGGGAACAGTCAGACAATATACAAACGTTTTACTAAAAATGTCTGCCCTAATTGTAGATTATAACTAGTTGGGCGTGAGGGCTTAAAATAACAAAATGGAAGCTGAATGTATTGAATATGGTCAGAGGCCACGGCTGGGCCCTTCGCCAGTCGATTAATCCTGTGATCTCAGAGAGACGTGGAGGCCAGAGGGAGCCCCAGTCAGAAGGCATGAAGGGAACGTCCCGCTGGCCCCTGGGGTGCGGGGTCTGCACCGCAAACTAGAGCTCTGACAAAAGGCTTTGGCTTTATTTACCGTCTCTGTTTTGACAGCAGAGGAGTGCTAAGCATGTCAGACGCCATGACAGGATTGAACTGGATCTTGTGAAGCTCTTCTAGCAGAGCAGGGGGTGGACAGATAAAAAGACACAAGTCTGTGTGTTTGAAAGAAAAGTTTCTGGATGGCCAAAGTGCGCCATGAGAGGTGCTCTTTTAAAAACAACAGGCTTTCTAGAGGAAGATCTGACTGTCCTCAAAGATTTAATAAGGTCTCCGCACACAACGTAAACAGAATTAAGCGTTATTACTAAAGCAGAAGAGCTGTTGGACAGAATGTCAATGAGTAGCATGAGTAATGTGATACTTGCAAGAAAGACATTTTTGCACTTACGTCATTTGGAATGAGAAGTTCTTGTGATGCTGTCTGGGAACTGGACTCAATGCCTGCTGGAAGAGGTACCAAGTTAACAAACCTTTACTTTTGGTTCAGAATTTGTGTTCTTCTAAATTTGACAGAAGCGTATAGCATGTGTTATTTTCACCCATCATGCACAGCGCATTTTCTTTCTCCCTTTACTTTAAGTTGTTATTTACAACGAACAGACTAAAGGAAAAACACTACAATAGTTCAGGTGAACTGCCCAAAACCAGTTTTACTGTAACTCATTCAGGCTATTAAAAATCATCAGCATCAAACCAAATCTCAGTGTACAACTGATGGCATGAGTTTGTGGAGGGATGACCTGAAATAGTTTTACAATTTTATATGATTTGTAAATCATAAAGGTTCTTTTGAAAGCACATTTCCTTCAATGAAAAAAAAATAAAGACTTTTTTCCTCAAAATTGTGAGATATAAACTCGCAATTGCAAGTTATAAAGTCACAATTGTGAGTCATAAAGTCCAATACTAATATGTTCTCCGAATTGTCAGTTTATAATTACTTAGTTTATTAAATGACATATTCTGACTTTATAACTTGCAATTGCAAATTTATATCTCACAATTCTGAGAAAATAAGACCAAATGGCGGAAACGGGCTTCCACAGATTAGTATTGCAACCTTTAAAAAAAAATGTCTGTACCCGCCTAAAGTGGTCAAGCGGTTTCAGAATATGATTAACCAGATCAACTAAGTCCCCATTAATTAGTTAGACTGGTTACCCTGCAGGATACCCTCCCACCACTTACACTAGGTTACCTCACAAACTATTAAACGTATAACACTTTTAGCATAAAAGAGCCAAAACCTAGGCCTGTGGATCAACATTATTATACCCCCAAATATTCCTGCTATCAAATAACTGCTAATAACGGGAACAGAGCTAGCCTGGTTCTCTTTCCATCTACTTCCTGTCTCAGCAGGAGGCCCAAACCCAGCAGTGCCTCCCAACCCAACAGGGGCCTATTTAATAGACTGAAACATTGCCTTGACTGATGAGCTTTTTACCTCAGACATAATCGAATTCCCCAGCCATATCATGATAGGATGTGCTCTTGTAGTTTTAGCAGCAAGGGCCAACTATTACATTTGTTTTCGACCACTCAATTCCTTGCAGGGGCTTTTTGATTCTCGCGTTTGCTCCAAATGTGCTTATTTACGTAATACTCAGCAGCCTGTTGGCTTTAGAGGGCCTACACAACAAAACCTTTGGCATATGTTGGGAAACGCCATACAACTTGAAAGACATCACTGAATAACTTGGGGTGGCTGTATAATTGGATGTCTGGTTCTGTGCAAGAAAAGAAGAGAGTCCCTCCTTTTTCTTTTAGCTGGGCATTTGTCATGCCTCTGAGAAGCCCCAGGAGCTGACTGTGGAGCCTTGCAAAGCTTGGCCCCATTTTTGCAGCTGTAATCTGCATGGGCCGTATGGAGCTCAGGTGTATTACCTCGAACTTGGGTGGCCTCTGGGTCTTTGGGAGGTCTGTTTGATTCCATATACTTAAGCTTGAGTTCTTAGGTGTCACATCCACACTCACTGTACAAGATTTAGCTCTGCTTAAGCAGACTTGTGCTTCTGGCTAAATATAAGGTGTTTTCGCACTCGAGTTCTCTCTATGAGAAGTTAAGGCCGATTAGAAGTAGACTAAAAGTTAACCAAGTGGAAAAAGAACCAACTTTTTGCTAAATAAATTTGACAACAAAACCAGATCATCTCTACGCTATATTCCAGTGAACAATTCAAAAGGGGAATCCTGCTTGTGTGACCAAGGTGGCAACAAGCTGATTACAGTCTAAGCCACTGCCTAACCCATAATTTGTGTGATCTGCCTCCATCCCAACCATTATCTTCTTCTTCAAAGAGAATCGGATTGGCAAAACATACCAGGCAGAACCGGGGTGGCCGTCGGTTGAGCCATGGGGGCAAGACCCTGCTGCATGGACAACTGGTGCAACTTGGCCAACTGAGAGATAAACAGAAAGAAAAATGTCATGTTTTAATTGCACGAAAGGGTTCCATTATCAGAAGACACAACTGAGAACTGAACCATACTGTATAGTTCATTCACAGTTGTAACGAGCTCATTTACTTCCCAAAAAGAACACTCAACTAATGGAAGCATTCTCTCTAACGCTTCTTACCTCTGAGTGTGGAATGCCGTACTGGTTTTGTATAGTATAAGCCTGAAAAAGAAATCGTAACAAGTGTTAAAATTGAAAGATGCACTTAGAACATATTATTAAATCATTCATTTCTAAGGAATTTTCTGATCAGAAAACAAGCGGGAGAAATCAAACATTAAACTGCCTATAAACCCTCAAAGAGGTATATGTAACTTTCGCACATGCTAAACATTGAAGCTGTTAAATAATAAATGTATGCTGATATTTAATGATGTTGTTTGCCAATCATCTCTTTTCTGTTGGTATATGGGCATTTGTCAACTGGTCAGGCTAAACTAGGGGGTCCGTGACCCTTCTAGACCACCCTCCCGCCTTTAAAACTCAAAAACTTTCTAAAGGGGACAGATGCGAAACTAGAAGATCTCTGAATCAAGGCTTCTTCATCAAAGAGAATGAGAAGTCAAATAGCCAGACGCAAAAGCTACAGAGAACGCTGTGTGCTGCTCCCAGAGGTTCTCTTGCATAAGCCTGTTTAAAAGTTTAAACACGTGGAAGAGAGATGGAGAGAGAGAGAGAGACTGAGGGAGGATAAAATGGAAAATAAAATAAAAAAGATCAGTGATGCAGAAATGGCAGTCCATGTTGAGGAGCAACCCTAGTTTGTGTCTCTGGTAGCCAACTTAATGAAAACGATTGGCCATGGCTCTCAAGACAAACATTGTTTACGGGGGAAAAAAACATGACCCTTCTTTGTCAGGACGGATTTAGCTCGTCTCCAGAGGTGGGCTCAGAGTTTGCTACGTGACTGGCACCCCTACCCTTCAATGTCTCTGATAGACTCCCATTTCGGTTTGCTATCTTTATTGTTTGTCCTCCTGTTCCTTTTCAAATTGTACTTAAAATGTTAAAAATACAGCTCGCTTGCTTCTGTGGAGCAAAAAAAGGGGTTTGCAAACTAGAAGGTCAAGGACAAAATCGCTAACTAAGACATACGTACACTATATTCTAAGGCTTCTAAAGTAAAACAACCTCTTTGTGTGAGCAAAAACAGCAATTTGATTCAAAACCTGACGATGCATCTGGATCTGTCATTTGAATGCAAATTAAAACTGAGGAGAATAAAGATGGCTTGAAATGAAGATCCACTATATCTGTTTTCTAAATGCATCTTCAGATTTGGATCTTGTAATGCTTCAATCAAAATGACTTCTCTGGTGACTTCTACAATCATTGAGTCCACCTAAACCTGCACATGCAAGTTTGCGTTCATCTACCTCACCTTTTGAATCCGATGCCCACATCTCCACATCCAAAAAAATGTTCATTTCACTTGGATTTACACTAGAAAACGATCGAGACAACACTACTCAAATTGTTGGTCTGCTTCTGGACCTCTTTAATGGCAATTCATTTCTGAAGCCTGAAAGAGCTTAAAAAGGTTAGGCGTAAAATGAGGGTGAAGAAATAAACTGGGATTTCATTTGGCGGGACTATTACTTGGTTTCAAACGCTTGGAAAGAATCGGGTAAGCAAAGAAAGTAGGCGGAGCTTTCATCAGTTCAGTCATTTCCACATTATTTCTTTCCTTCCTGTTCTCTGAGCTCAAAACGCTCGTAAATAATGTAGAAAAGCATTAATCGCCTGGCTGAGCCACTTAACGCTGCGTAATCCTTATGCACACACACACATACGCGGTGCCTTCATTAGCGAGAGCCGTGGTGATGTTGTCAGTCCCCTGTCTCCTGGCAGACAGCATTTATCTCCGCTCGTTTAAGAGAATGTCAGTGCTCGGGCCTGACACCTCGTCCTTACAGCTCTCGAGGTAGAGTGTGTGTATTGGAAGGTCACATGGTTCCCCTTTTTAGCCTTCACATCAGCATTAGTCAGAGGCGGCTGACACTTAAAGGAGCAGTTCACCCAAAAAAAAGACAATTTCCGTCATCATTAATTCACTCTCAAAACACAGGATGATTTCAGTAACGTTCATGCGGTTGTTTTCCCTGGCAGTGACCAGGGAATGTCAATCTCAAAAAAGGCGTAAATTAAGTCCATAAAGTCAGAAAACAATACTGTGTGAGGAACAGGCCATGATTTTAGTTGGTTCACTGAAAATGTGTGCTCTACGCCCTTGCTGTTTATCAGACCTGGAATATTATATGTCATTTTATTTGAGGACAAATCTGCGCTTATGTAAATGAAATCAGCTAAGACATTCTGCTAAACGTGTGTTTCTCAATGCTATTCTTCTAGTAAATATTTATTTTATACACACTTAACAGTCTTAACCTCAATATTGTGTCTTCAGGCCACGATAACTGCTGACTTGGGAATGGGGATGGGTGATGCTATCAGCTGTTCCTGTTAATCTTCATAGTAAAACTTGCACATATATACTGATAACAGTCTGCCCAGAAGACCTGAACATTAAGTCGAGAGATTATCAGTCGTTCACACCATCGTAGTATCCTCAAATGAACTTCTTACAGAAGCAAATAAAACACCTAGAATAAAATAAGCACCTCGTACTGTTAAAGAACAGTCATATTTTAGTCTGCCCGGTAAATTATACACTTCAAACATAGAAAATAAAAACTAAAATTTTGGTCAGCTCCTCACAAAAAGTTTGAATGCATACATTTTATAATAGGGTGCACATTTTATTAGCCACATGCTGACGTAGAAAAGTATTTTTTTTGCTGTAAACCTTTCTTTATTGCTAAATCTTTTAAATTTTTGTAAATATGATAGGACCAAAGACAAAGCCTTGGGGGACACCCTGTATTAAATACCTGTAAAGCTTACACTAATGTTCAAAATGAAGCCAAAACTCAGCTCTTAGCAAAAATCAATGCAGTTGCAGCGCATCGATGGTAAAGCCATGCCTGAACTGAATGTCAAGTGGAAAAACAGTCTCATGTCTAAAAACAGTAATTGCTAGCCTCGCTCCCTTGCTCAAGTGGGGAGGACACTGGCTGCAACATGCGGCAGGGCGAATGATAGAGGGGAACAGAATTCCCATCTCCATGCAGGAGCGAAAGAGGCAAAGAAAGAAAGGAATGGGAAGCACGGCTCCCTATATTATCCTTCATGGATAAATGATACTCACTTGTTGCAGATCCAGCCCTCCCTGAGCCACTGAGAAAAGCGGGTGAGACGCAAACTCTGATGTTTCGAAAACCTTAAAAAGGCAAATAGGGGACAGAGACACAAACCAAGGCTTCATTCGTTTGTCATTAGTCTTACGAATATGCATACTTCGCATGTACATTAGCGCCAGTTTTGCTAGCATTACCATTAGGCGTGATTTGAATACAGACAGAAAAGTGTTAATAAAAAAATGAAGCAATGAACATTCATTTCATTATTAGACATTAATCTTACTCATCATGACAGACAGGTAAATATATCAAACAGACGATGCATCGTAAATGCACACGTCAAAGTTTTGCCAGTCCGATTAATTACAGCATTGGCACAACACTTTTAATGGTGAGGAATATTCATGAGCCTGATTGATCTTAATGCTACTGTTATTCATGCATAGGAGTGTTAATAATGAATAGCGGTGCCAACATGAATAAACATAACGGCCTCTCCTACTCTCTTCTGGAGACGTGTTAGAGAATTATGTGAAGCGAGTAACGGCGCAAACGATAGATTAAAGAGTGAGACAATAGACCTTAGTCAGGATAGACGGCATACTTCATTTGATGGGGACCAAAACAAGGCTGTGAATGATGGAAGTGCAGTTTGTTCAAAGGCCATTAAATCCGACAACTTAAGTAACAACGGTTTTACGAACGAATTTAGTTCGAAGCACTGAAAATATATCTTCCGGGCAAAACTGCGACTCGGAAGGCATTTCACACACAAATTTGTACAGCTCGTGTTTCTGGTTTTTGAAAATACTTCCATTCCAGAATGCCATTTTCACTTGTGCCAAATGAAACATGCCATTCACACTGAATAAGGTCTGTTGAGGCTGTAAGAGTCTCTCCCAATATGATATTAGCTGCATGACAGATTTATAACAGTGTAACCTAATAAATGCAACTAAATCTTAGATGTATTTATTCACGCTTACAATACTTTGTTTATATGACTTCAGTCCTAGCATTAATGAGAACACAGAGCAAACAAGCTTAGAAATATTTCATAAACACAGACTGTCCCGAACAATACCCTTCATTGATGGACAGACGCATTTTATTAAAGGAAATGGAGGCAGCATACTGTCAGCCGTGTGGCGCTTTATGAAACTCTACAATATTAAGTCTGAATATTAAGTATTTTCAGCGCACACAGCATATTTACAAGTGGGGTTTGTGTTTTTGTTGATGTTAATTGAATATATTTGATCCCGGCACTGACATAATTGAGACCTTGTTCACACAGGAATATAAATATAGAAATTTATGTTGGTGCTTACAAAAACAATTACTATCTACAAAAAACATACAAATCTTATTTAAATACAGCAATACTTTAAAATGCATGCATTGATACAATTAAATACTGAGAACCTGATAAAATTAGCACCACGGTGAGAAGCCATAATAGGGATCCACAATGACAGCTTGCTAATTTCAGCTGTAAAAGCAACAACTCTCTTGGCAACATGATGACACCTACGTCATGACTGTCACAATCGATGTAGCTGTACCAGACATTGACTATACTGTCTGAACAAATGGATTCCAATTTCGTTCCTTGCAAAATGTCACTTTGCACAGCCAGTCCTGAAGACTGGATTTAAAAAACAAATCAGATTTGTGCAAAGTGTGAACAAGGCCTTGAAGGAACAGTTCGGCCAAAAATGAAATTCTGTTATTATCTGACTTGTGGACTACTTTTGTGATTGTTTTGTCACCGTGGTCCTTGACAACTGGAGTACATTATTAAAAATTGAGTTTTTTTTTAAGCAGTTTAAAACGTACACTAGTACACCCTATCTAAAAACACACCAAAAAATTCCCACCTCACGTTATTGCTTAGCATTATTGGGAGATCAGAATGGGTGTAAGACAAGGAGACTTAGAAACAGATTTTTTTTGTACTTCCTGAATAATTGATTTTGTTCATTTGTAGGGCACCTTGTGTTATGGATTGTATAAGAACAGTAGGATGCTTAGTATTGCTGATGAAAGAACGTTTTGATGTGTATTTTTACCTGATTTCCAGCAAGGAGCACCGCGCCTGGAGCAGGAGTGGGGCGGTACGGAATTGTAGCACCCTTTGGAGGAGACTGCAAACACACAACGATTATTAATTTGAACTCAGAACTTTACAGATTCACCCTCAATATTAAACTTATTTGCTCATTCGGCAATAGCGCTAAACGTCTAGAACAAATCAAGGTTTCTCCTACATAAGGCATTTGCAAAGTCATATCATCTTAATGACTGGAAATGCTGACACGGTGCACAAATGCAGCTTTTATCGATTGGCTCTTCATCGGATCACTTAAAAGCATACCATTATCCTCTCACAGGAAGTCATTTGGCCAAATTATTTCAGAATGCTATTAATGCTCGCTCGTGATATCCTCAGATGGAAAACTTGCAACGCCCTGAGCATGTTTTCTTTCAGTAGCATCACAAGTTGTTCAAAAATGAATCAAATGCATTTACAAAACGACTCTGAAATCACTCTTGGCCTTTAAGTCCAAGACAAGGTGTCATCTGGGACTAAAGGACGTCTTTTATAAAATAGAACATAAGTATGGCGATGTACCTGCTCATATGTAATTCGATTAAGAGGTCAGAATAAGGCCACAGTGATGAAAGCCCAGTGAAGCGCATCCCCCACAATTGTGCAACCAAACAAAACGAATCTTTTGAAATATTCATTGGCTGACTTTGCATAATTCGCCTCCCAGAGCAGTCAGACAGCTGAGGATTCCTGAAATGGCCAGTGAAGCCGTCAACAATCTGCCCCTCATCCAGTGCATAAAAAATTAAACAGAACGAGCAGTATGCATTCAGCACAATCCCACTAAACAAAAAGTATAAGCTATTTTTTCTCAACCATTTATGTGCAAAGAAACCCATCTGAGAGCAAAATGCATTTCACGCCGTTTGAGAGCTGAGAGACCACACTCAATAATCATTACTGTAATGATTTGTAACACGCAGTTAGTTAGATCAAGTATCTTTGGAAAAAGTATTTGACATGCAAAAAGCAATAAAAATATCTGTTTAGGCTCCAGAAATGTATCGCATCCATTTATCAGCGCCGCTGAAGCTAAAACCGGAAACCAGTATGTAGTCTTTGAAGCACGGAGGCCTTTGAAGTCTTGCAGATTAGGGGGATATCACACAATAGTCATCCACACCGTTTTTTTAAGGCCGATGCATGCATAAAAATCGTGTGTTAATGAAGCCAAATGGATTTGCTCGGAGTCAAATTACCTCTAGTATTACAGTGCAGATGAGCTTGACACACTGGATGATGGCGTCCTGACTGCCAGATATCGTCACGCCTCTCTCTGTGGAGTTAGGCAGAAGATCTCCTGCCACCTGTACCTGAGCCCCTGTTTTCTGCCAAATCCAAGGAAGAACAGATCATTAGTATGCTGTTTTACCTAGGTCAGATCTGTCCAATCCTGCTCCTGGAGTTTAGCTCCTGCACACCTGTCTGACAGCTGAGACCTTAAATAGCATGGTTAGGTTGAGATGTGTTTATTTAGGGTTGAAGTTCGGTAAGAACTTGATCCTCCAAAAGCAGGATTGGACACCCCTGGCCTATAGGTAACGGGAAATGAGGACTAACCCAAACCTTAAAGAGATCATTTTCAGTTTTGGGTGAACTGTATGATTAATTACTCACTGTCGTGTTGTTCCAAACCGTAAGACCTTCGTTCATCTTCAGAACACAAATTAAGATGATATCAGAGAGCGATCTGACCCTCCATTGACACCAGTACAACTGAAATGATCCCAGATCCAGCAATATAGTAAAAACACCGTCCATGTGACATCAGTGGAACAACTTCAGTTTTGCCACGCTACTTTTTCCGAAAAAAATAACATAATTTAACTCTAGCATTCTTCTCCCGTTGTGTTTTTATTGTGCAAAAACGTATTCTCCTAGCGTTGCAAAATTTCAGTTGATCCACTGACGTCACTGACTGTTTAACCAGTGTTTCCAGTACGATTCAGTTGTGTTGCTGTCTATGGAGGGACAGATGGCTCTCTGATATCATCAAAAATATCTTCATTTGTGTTCTGAAGATGAACGAAGGTCTTATGGACTTGGAAAAACATGAGGGTGAGTAATCAATGACAGAATTTTTATTTTGGGGTGATCTAACCCTTTAACAATGGCACCACATGGATGCATCATGGTACTCTCGTGAATGTGTGTGTTGAATAAAGTCATTATTTTTGTGTTCTTTGCGCACAAAGAGTATTCTCGTAGCTTCATAAAATTACGATTAACATCCTTACTACCTTACTACCTGGGTCTTGAACATGACAGTTGTGTTGATATCTATGTAGGGACAAGAAGCTTTTGGATTTTATCAAAAATATCTTAATTTGTGCTCTAAAGAAACAGTTAGATTTAGATAACACCTAGCAATTTCCCCCTTAAGTATTGCTAGGTTAAAATCACAGAATTTACATACATTTATAATCAAAAGCATGATGGTCAACACCCTTGAATCCATGGTTAACCAAACCCTGTGACGTAAGAGGGTAGGACTAATATATTGAGATGCTCTGTTTACTTGGTGCCTCCAACAACCCACCCCGCTTCAGAACGTGCTTTCTTGCTTTGATTAACTTAACGCATTTGATATTCCCCCAACTCCAACAACCTTCCCCACACCCCTGCAACTGCATTACGAAACACTCCAAATTTAGCATGACAGACCATTCACCATTACCTCATACCATCTTGACAGCCCAGAGACCATAAATGTAAAATAAATGGGCTTTTACTGGCATCCAAACCCATGAAATATGCAAGGGAACAAGCAGTCCTAACATGGACATCCTGGGGAGGAGGAAAGAAAGATAGGGATATGGAAAAGCACTCACCTCTCTGATCTCTTTGATTTTGGAGCCGCCCTTGCCTATGAGGGAACCGCACTGGCTGGCCGGGATGACCAGCCGCAGCGTGACTGGAGGCTTACTGGTGACTGTGCCGTTCGCCACAAGAGCAGCCAAGTCCTTGAGGGACAAACATAGAATGGATGACGTGTTAACGGAAAGTTGTGCTTTGGCATCTCTCAAAAGAGTAAGGATTTTGATTCCGAGTGGTTTGGAACCATGCTTAAAGATCCAGTCTGGTAAGTTTTAGAACTGAACCTTCAAGCACTGATCCGTCACTGCTGAAAAAGTGAATGAACCTCAGGTGGGAATTGGCCCTGTGAAGACTTAACCTAGATTTTCTAGAGGGAATCAACAACTCTGACCTTTCCAAACACGAAATGCTGTAAACAAGCAGTAAACCATTTATTTGTTACCTGATCCAGGTAAGAGATAAGACTCTTGCTTGTAAACAAGTAACAGCATTGCTCAACAAGAGTTGGGGCATGCGGTGAATTAATATGGCGATTCCCCTTTGAAGGATGTCCTCATAATTCACAAGGATTGTTAACGCATGTCCTTTGTTCCAAGGTTTGAAAATGCCATTGTGCATCGTGACCCTTCGTGGCTTTTGATTGCAATCTGATGAAATGTTCTTTACCAAAGCCACTTTAATCAATTTCCCTATTCAGAGTTTGCAGATCGATGTGCCCCGCTATCAAAAGGTTATAGCTGACTGAACACAGTTGCACCGCCGTCGAAGACACCCATTGATTTTTCTGACCAAATTAAACGAAATTTACCCACCTGTCATCCGCACTTGTCTCTATCAAGATATGACATGTATTCGCAATGTGCGAAAACAGAACCCCATTAAAAGAACACACCTTAGCTTTTCACAAATGTCTCATAGCTATTGCTTAAAGTAGAGGAAGACAAACTCTCATATTCCTGCCACTACAAGAAATCAGCTTCAGCGTCCATTATTCACCCAGTGCAATTTCCGAGGCTTTCTCTTTAATTAAACCAGGTAATAAATATCAGGCCGAATCGTGGCCCACCACTGCTGCAATCAATTAGGGGGGAGCAGGAATTTTGCTGGGTTTGAAATGTAAATAGCGTGTGCTGTCTCTCTGCCCATCAACCCAGACCTCACCTACGTGAGTCGAATGAATACGCCTCAAGTGGCGTCTCGGAAAAGTAGAGCTAGTGAGTCTTTTTCTTCTCTGTTTAGTGTTTCCATCAGCGCTAGGGGTTTAGAGACGCTATTGTTGTGTTCTTTCAACGTCTCGCCCCGAAACCTCTAGAGAACGAAGGAAAAAAAGAAATCTGTGCATCTTTTCTTGCCGATGCTGTGGAAAGAAATATCCAAATGTCTGACTGGAATTATGTTCTCTATTTCTTTATGTTCCTAGTGCCTCTTTGTGGCCCTCTGTAGTCTTTTATCAGTGGAATTAGGAGTGATATTAATGCGCCTCAGTCTTAATAACAGTGACTCAAGGATGTCCACTCCCCTGATTCATTCTCGATGTAGGACGTCACACAAAGCCTTTACCCCCCCATCCCTCTCGTCTCATTTAACAACCCTCCTGGATAATAAAATATCAATTTAGATATTACTCTCAGCAGATTGGCTCTATCTTATTTGCATATTAGCTGTTGAGTAAGGGGGTCCTGGCTTAGAATTTATGACAATTTGTAAAGTCTCTTGATCTGATGCAACTAAGGAGCTGCAATCTAAAGCATATGCAACAACAACTCAGGGTTGACAGCATGTGGGTGAAGCAAAGCAAGAAATGTTTAGTGCCATTCAAGTGCCTTCTATTGTTCTGTTACCACAAACCATCAGCAACAATCCTATAAATACTATAAATAATACAAAAAAGTAAAAATAAAGGTGAAAGGGGTTTTGGGAATGCTTGCATTACATAATATTACTAATATTCAGTTTTACATTGTTTGCCAAAATGCACACTAACCCATGTGGAATTATTAGTGAATAAGACCTAGTGCCTTAGTGTCTCATGACATGTCTTGTGAATGTTTGTCTTAAAATCCCCCTGACTCTGTTCTTTTCTAGTCTAGACTTTCACAGTCTTCTCCCCAAGCTCTGAAATGCTTTGTCTATTCTGTCATATATCATCCGGAAACTCTGAAACATGGCTTTTAGATGTCCTCCATGTTCTCAGCAGACTGAAAGAGCGGGCGAAAACATTCTGGATCAAAGCCGGCCCAGACCTCAATAGAGCTCCTTGTAAAATTCAACCAGTAATGCTCATCCTATGCTCAGCATAAATGAGCCCCGCCTCCACCTTGGGGGTTCTATGGTGACTCTTCTGTTACGGGCACGGAAATGGGGCTTGTGCAGAGGACAGGGAGATTCCTAACAGATGTTTAATGAATGGCACCCTGCCTGCTAAGAAAGGATATCAAATGCATAATGGATTTAGCGGGAGTGAGAAGATTCATTATTACTTGGTGGGTGTAGAGCTGACATGCTGCAGGCAGACATACACACCTCATCGGCTGGCAGTTATGTAACTCTACTGATGCCATTAATAAAAATACGGATATGGGACGCCTACGCATGTATGTTTCTATAAACGGCTGGCTATTTGCAGGTTTACGTTTGGCTGCTTGTGCATTTACCTCCAACTTTATATAAATACAGGTATTTTTCAAAAAATTTGCATATTGTGATAAAGTTGATTATTTTCTGTAATGTACTGATAAACATTAGACTTTCATATATTTTAGATTCATTACACACAACTGAAG
>JAUMHQ010000087.1:11153054-11169129 GCA_032361165.1 Enteromius paludinosus
AAGGCTTGAACTACTTCAGTTGTGTGTAATGAATCTAAAATATATGAAAGTCTAATGTTTATCAGTACATTACAGAACATAATGAACTTTAGCACAATATGCAAATTTTTTGAAAAGGACCTGTATACACATATGTACACTGCTCAGAAAAATAAAGGGAACACTAAAATAACACATTCGAGATCTGAATGAATGTAACATTCTTATTAAATACCACGTGCCTGTATGACCTCCCTACAATGCCTGGGCATGCTCCTGATGAGGTGGAGGATGGTCTCCATCCGTCACATGTGCTCAGTGTGAACCTGCTTTCATCTGTGAAGAGCACAGGGCTCCAGTGGTGAATTTACTAATCTTGGTGTTCTTTGGGCAAATGCTAAAGGTCCTGCACGGTGTTGAGCTGTAAGCACCTGTGAGCGTCTCGCCCTCATGGAGTCTGTTTCTGAACGTTTGAGCAGACACATGCACATTTGTGGCCTGCTGGAGGTCATTTGGCAGTGCTCCTCCTGCTACTGGGTTGTTGCCCTCCTACGGCCTCCTCCACATATCTTGAATGTCTCCTGATAGCGCCTCCATTCTCTGGACACTACACTGACAGAAAACCTTCTTGCCACAGCTAGCATTGATGTGTCATCCTGGATGAGCTGCACTACCTGAGCCACTTGTGTGGGTTGTAGACTCCATCTAGAGTGAGCATCACTAGAGTGAAAGCACCGCCAGCATTCAGAAGTGACCAAAACACCAGCTAGAAAGCACAGGAACTGAGAAGTGGTCTATGGTCACCACCTGCAGAAGCACTCCTTTATTAATGGCCTATAATTTCCACCTGTCGTCTATTCCATTCACACAACAGCATGAGAACATGATTGTCAATCAGTGTTGCTTCTTAAGTGAGCAGTTTGATTTCACAGAAGTGTGATTTACATTGTGTTGTTTAAGTATTTTTTGAGCAGTGTATTTTCCTCCCAATTTACTAAGCTAAACATTGCTCTGAACTTCAGATCCCGGCCTCAGACTCATGCCATTGGTTGAGTTAACATTGCAGTCAGGCGAGAAAGTATTTGAAGTACATGACACACATCAGCTTCTAAAGTCCCATTGCGACCTGGGAAGTCTAGCACTTTTTTTCTTTTTTTCTTTCAGGGAGCAGTATGTCTTCAGCAATCGTTCCCTGGCATCACCAAGGGAATGTAATATGTAGGGGCTCAAATTATATTTCTGAAGTTATCCTACAACAGATAGGCACCCCACTGCTATGAGACCGCCTGACGATGTATGAAAACTACCCACGACTCCTTCATCCAGCTGTTCTTAGAAACCACGTCTCAAAATTGCTGAAATTCAAACACGCAGAGTTAAAGCGTGTTCTTGCGTTCATCCTGACCGCTTTATCTCTGCAAATCGATTTTGCAGACTGTTGAATATGTGATGCATTTCAAAAGGTTCTGAATAGCGTTAAGTAATTACTAATTGGTATCATACAAAAAAAAAAAATCAATCGATGTTATGAAAAAGGCACAATAACACTTTACTGTAAACATGTCCAAATCTGACGATGAAACAAACCCATGATTATCTTGGATTGCCAAAGACTGAGCACATTTTCTGCCAATTTTAAGAAGCGTTACTGACCGAAAGTCATTCATTTTTGGCAAACATCAGTTATTCGCACACACTTTTGACTATGCTGAAAAATATAAGTAGATTTAAGATAGCATTCAGTCATTTTTCATAGGTATAAGGACATTTTTTTATCCATTTTCCATTATTGCCTTAACCAGTTAGACAGTTTGCCTGTATTTTATGGGACTGTTTTTCTAACATTGGTGCAATGACATGCATGTTTTTATTATATTTTATGCCGATTGCTCAGCATGCTTGTATATGTAAGAGTGGTGTTCCTGTACTTACCTCCTCCAGTTTGATTGTGATCATAGTGAAGGCTCTAAACACACACTCTGTGGCACCCGTGATGGTGATGATTCTCTCCGGGCATGAGCCTTCTGAGATATTGATACGTGCACTGCTCTGTAAGGACAGGAAAATAAAGGAGGTTGATAAAGAGAAGGAAAAATAAGAGTAAATAAATGAAATAGTATGCATTTTCTCTTGTACTAGTTCTGCTAAAACGCATAGGAAAGTTGGGGCCTTGCTTTTATTGTATTTTAACCTCAGAAATGAAATATGCAGGAGGTATGTGTGCATTTTTAGCCACATGAATTAATAAAAATGTATTTTCTTTCTACATCAGGTAGGATGCCAGCAGTATTTGAACTATTTACTTGCTTTTTAAAGTCCAAGTTGGCAAAAACACCTTAATTCATAATGTAGAGTAAAAAATAAAAAATAACCTTATTCAGCAATGTAAAGAAAAAACAAAAACATAACATACTACAAGACATTTCTATCCAGACAGGATAAGATTTCTCAGAGGACGTGCAAGAAAATAGTAGGCAATTTGTATTCTGTATTTTTTTAAACCAGGGTTGTGTGAGAAAAACACAGGCATGCTCGGATGGGATTAAAATTACAACGTACATCAGTAAATCACAAATTTACCGGACCTCCTCAGGGAAACTAGTTCTGCCTGCATAGGCCTTATGTTAGATGTGTGTATCGTGTGTGTTTTGTCCAAATGTGTGGATGTCTCCAGCAGAGATCTGGTCTGAGCTGCATGATTCATTCTCCTGCAGGGCTCTGACTGTCAGCTTCATTTACACTGATCTCTCCATCAATCATGCACAAACGCAAATGCAAGTGAGTTTAGTCAACGGTGTATTGAAGCTACAGTATAAGTCAGATTTTTGTATATTATAATAAGTTGTTATAGTGTAGTCCTTGAGATTCACAACTATATGTGTTTGCCGTATGAAAAAGAGCAGCGTGAAGATTCTTCAAAATATCTCTTTTTACATTCCACACAAGAAAGTGATATGGATTTGATGTGGCTCTTACGTTAAGCTCCTGCTAATGACTAGAACAGTAGAACAGCAGGCAAAACAACAAAAAACATCCAGTGATAATTTCTTCTGTTTATGACATCTATCGGGCCCAGGATTGACCCCTGTGGTGTCCCAACTAATGCAACAGAGAATGACTCATGTGCAGGCTTGTGTTTACATTTGCCCCCCCAAAACTGATAATTAGCTTGAAAAAACACAATCGTTTTGACATTTTATGTTGCGAGGAAGCAAAAACCATTAAGTAGAGGTTCCTGGGAGCTATAGAACTAAATACAAGGAAGAATCTCTAATGATCAATGAAAAAAAAAAAATATATATATATATATATATATTATTATTACTCTCAAAGGGACACACTCCCCCACTCCTGGGTTTTTCTCCATGGTAACCTACTTAAATCTTTATCCAGAAGCTATTGTTATTAGCAACTACCTTGAAAATACCAACGCATTTATATCAATCTAATGAATTAAGAGTCTGCAGCATGTGTGCGTCATGCACCCTTGAGATGAAAGGCTTCATTTAAATATTCATGTCTTCTGCAGTCTTTCAGCTTCAATGTGGAGGGCAACAACTGTTTTGAGGATGTATGTGGGACGTAAGGGCATTTCGGTGTCTTTTTCCCAGCATTAAACCACATGCATGTGTGAAAATCCACGTAGTGTAGTGCTGCACTAGCTTCAATGCGATACCGTCTGTTCTGCGTGCTTACTGCATGCTGGGAAGCTGAGAAAGACAATATTTACGAGTAGCATGTAGCTTACCTCCTCTCGTATCCTTTTCACAGTCTCTCCTTTCTGTAGGGGAGAAAAAAAAATATAATGAAGCACTTATTGCCTTTGTCTCGTGTTTATTTGCGTAATATGGTGTTCTCCCAGGGTGACTGTCTTACAATAGCTTATAGCGGAGGATAAAGTGAGTTTGACTAGTTGAACAGATAGCTCAAATTAATATCAATTCTGCTTCACTACACAGCAATATGGCATCTGCATGGATAGGCCTCAAGGGAACAGGTTTTCCAATCGAAGGTCCTGCAATTGGACTGACTAAGGAATCAATAGTCCATGAATCACTTAGATAGCCTCAGATAGTGTCTCGCTATCTCCGACACAGAAGCTAACGTGTGCGGCATAGTCATGACTGCAGATCCCGAGACCTGCTTTTGCACGCTTGACTGGCGTTTCATTGTCTCTAGATGGGCTAAAAGGATGATTGCATATGTCATAACAGAGGTGAAAAGAGGCTTGGGTGGTTTTAATTTATCAAGGAAATTGACATTTCAGACAAGACATTTTCGAGATCACCGACCTAAATCTAGCATTATTAGGAATACAATTTCATGCCACAAATTTTTTTTAAAACATCAAACTATAATGCATGTAGCAGTGTTTGCAGATGCTTATTAAATAACCTAAATATAACTCAACCACTCCATTTCAGAGTTGAAGTCATATGACTGAACAAAAAACTAGGCTGTGGAAGACCAGAGGTGCATTTATACTCTTGTTAATAACATAATAACTATAGTATATATAAATTATATGTTAAATGTTCCGTTAAAAAATTGATTGTGACAGTTTATGCAAGAATGCTTCTTGAACAAACAAGCCAACATGAACAAAAGAAATCTCGTTATGAATGAAGCCCATTGAACGCTTGTACTTCCAGTCACTTCCTTGGCCTCGTTTTCATTTATGTCAAATTAAACGTTGTCCACTGTGGCTGAGCTCTCTTACTGCTTATAATTTACTATTCACCTTCAATCCTTT
The DNA here is from genome assembly GCA_032361165.1 of Enteromius paludinosus. Lineage (NCBI taxonomy): Eukaryota > Metazoa > Chordata > Actinopteri > Cypriniformes > Cyprinidae > Enteromius > Enteromius paludinosus. The sequence goes on from JAUMHQ010000087.1 coordinate 11,157,787, forward strand.
CTCCTGAAGATGCATTACGAATAGTAATTGACTCCAGGTCGCCCCTCCCCACGAATATCTCCAGTGGAGATTTGTGAAGGGAGAACCACCGGTAACTGCACAGATTTAAGCTAGGACTGTGTTTAATCTATGTCTGCGAAACCAAGCCTTGGTTCATTGATTTCGCTGTGGGGAGTAATACACCACAGGCCTTCATTTATTTACTATGCTTCAGAGGAAAAACAAGAGAGGGAAAAAGAAGACAACAGAGGATGTCAAAGCATAATTTAGCTGCTCTTGTCCTGGAACGGGATTGAGCATTACATGATCATCATTCCATCATGGCACCCAAAAGCCTTGGGACAGACGTGTATGAATTCAGTCCTTGGTGAGAGAACATAATATTCAAATTAGCTTGATGAAAAATCTAACTGTGCCTTAAATTAATGCATCAAAAGGATGAAGGCTTTCTTTTTGATATAGCAATGTTACACTTTGATTTAGGAACACTGACAGTACCAGGAAGTACAGCCAGAAACATACTCTGCGCAAGTATTTAACTGCTTGGCCAACAAACTAAAAGTGTGCATAACCCCAGAACTTAAAGAAACGAAAAAGAAAAGGAAAAAAAAGGCTTATTTTCTAACTCCCCTAGAGTTAAACAGTCGAGTTTTAGCGTTTTTAAATCCGTTCAGTCGATCTCTGGGTCTGGCGGTAGCACTTTTAGCTTAGCTTAGCATAGAGCATTGAATCTGATTAGACCGTTAGCATCATGCTTAAAAATGAATAATATTTTTCCTATTTAAAATTCTACACTTCTATAGGTATTAAGACCAACATAATTAGATTTTCTAGGAACTATACACTCATTCTGCTATAATAATAAGCGACTGAAATGGTAGGGACTCTACAGTATAAAGAGTATAGTTCCTAGATATATCAGCCTAGAAAATCACAACGTTTCATTTTACATCGGTCTTAGCACACGATGTAACTATAGAACAGCACGTTTTAAATAGGAGCAATATCGAAACTCTTAGATAATTTTTAAGCGAGATGCTAACGGTCTAATCAGATTCAATGATTTATGCTAAGCTAAAAGCGCTAGCACCACACCCGGAGATCGGCTAGGATTGTTCTCCTGGAAATTGACTTTTAGGACACCGCAACAGCCTTCATTTTTCAATTGTTTTTGTCCGAGACAAAAGAGTGAGTTGTGTTTTTCACGAAGACGTCTTTGCAGCAATGGAGCTCAGAGCGGTCTGTATCCGTCCGTCTGGCTCTTGTCCTGAGGCCAAATTCTGGCAAAGGCCCAGAGACCTATTAGCAGGCCAGTTCTGAAGAGAGCTTTGTGTCACAAGAGATTTATTTGGAGCCAAGGAAATGCCAACAACTGTGTGTATTTGTGCGTGTGTGTGTGTTTTGTCGCTCCAGGACCCAGAGTTGGCTGAAGCGTGGAAAAAAATCCCACAAAAATCATCTCATCAGTAGCTGACACACTGTTTACTAATCATTGTGACATCTACATCGGGCCTCTCCAAGTGATTGTGCCATGTTTAGACAATCGCACTTGCTTAAGGGATAAACAGAGCTAGCTGTAGAATTGAACAGCATAATATATCCAGATCATTAATACATAAGATGCACGACTCGTTGCATTGAACAAGCCATGGGCTAGGAAACATCAAGTCATATAGTGATACATTCCGTAGGTTTCTAATCTGGGCTTTTGGATTGTAACCTAAAGGTCTGTGAGAAAGATTGTGAGAACAATCTAATACAGAGAAAAAACAAAGCCAATAGCGACAAAAACCTCAAGACGCATCCACCAAATCTAATAAGTCAACAGCAGGGACAACAGGAACAAAGAGATTCGCTCACCTTGCCTATGATACTGCCGACCTCCTGCGAAAAGAGAAACAGAGCAAATGTCAGCTTATTGATTACCAAGCTCACTCCCCGCTCATCCGTCTGGGTTTTGATGAGGTAGGCTGGGTTTTGGAGAGTGTGTGCACTCAGAGATCACGTGGAACCATATTAGATCAGGGCCCTACAGGCTCTGGAAGCACTCGGTACCTTTTAAATGTCCCAGCTTGGGTTTAAAGTCAACACAAAATGCTGTTCATAACCCATTTGATTTATGTGACCAAACAGTACAACATTTCAGGACAAAACGTCCATCGGGATTTGATTGGATTGCGAAAGTACACTCTTAGAAACAAAGTCTTGGGTAGTTCCATTTAGAATCTTTTACACAAACGGAACCTTTCCATTCCGTTCATTGAAAAAAATGTTCTTCACTGTACAAAAAAAGTAGTTCTGTTCTCAGAAAGGTTCTTCTCTGGTAATGGTCCTCAACTCTGGACCTCGAGATCCACTTTCTGGCAGAGATTAGCTCCAACCTGTCTGCAGCTTCACGATGCTATAGGAGAACCTTTTTTGTCTGCATGGTTCCATTAAAAACATCTGCTTCACAAAAGGTTATTTGTGGTGAAAGAAGGTTCTTCAGATTATAAAAAGATGAGGAAGAGATGGTTTGAAAGAATAGTTCTTTGTGGAACCAAAAACGGTTCTTCTAATCTATGGCATCACTGTAAAGAATCTTTGTGTTTGTAGCAATCCTGAAGATTAGGTGTGTATGATTATAGTTGGAGTTAAAATCTCTTCTGGAAAGTGGATCTCAAGGTCCAGAGTTGAGGACCCTTGTTCTTTTGCATGACTGTCAGCTTTATTTTTAAGAGTGTATGGTATTGTGAAGATAGTGGAGCATGTTGTAACATTGATTTACCGTTTACAATAAGACCAAAAATGGTGAGGATGATGATGTCATGTACCAAAGTTTCTCAAAAAGTTCTCAGCAAGAATGTGAGCTTTAAGCTGCCAAAAACTAAAGGCATCACTTAAGTCTTGACTGAACTTTGTGTTTATCTTCATTGGAAGATTGGATCACAATCTGTTGATGGAGAATTAAGGTAAATTGGCACATAAATCATATAAATGTGGCGGTTTATTAACGGTTCATTATGTTTTCATTGGTTTTTCATGACTGTTTTTAATGACTCATTCCTTTTTAGTAATATGCAAATGAGGAATTTCAAGGAGTTCTAGGCATGTGGGTGGAAACCTGTCACTGGCAGCTGGCTGACAGTAAAACGAACATGTTGACACTGTAATGGCATGGCAATGAAATCCACAACCATTTGTTTACTAAGAACTTTAGAGAATTCAAGCTGATTTAGAACATTTAGGAAATGTAAAATATATCAAGGGAAATAATCGTGGCATGGTTCCACTGTAAATTAACAAAAGAATGACATCTGTCACATTGCAATCAATTTACAGTATATCCAACTGTGTATTAAAACTCAGCAATATTTATATACTGTAATATGAGACATCCCAATTTTGGTGCCTGCATCAATTTAAATGTAAAAGTTTTTTGTAAACACATAGAAATCATTCTGGCTAGTTCAATGATTTAAATAACTTTTGTTCAAATAAAATGTCAAAATAGAGGTGAGATATTATATAATAATAATATATATATATAATATATATTTATGTAAAAATGAAACAACATACTTTTTTGACCTATATATATATATATATAAAATATACAGAAGGGGGTGATACTACATTTTTTCATAATATAATATATAATATAATATTTTTTCAAATTACTAAAAATTTCTTGCCGACAAATGGGTAAAACATGTTTGATTGGTGAAGATTTTAAATTAAAATAAATTATTAAAGTATCTTAGTGGCTGCACTGTGGTCCTTAAATAGAATATGATTTATGATTTGTGTTTATAAATATACCGAACAAGTTAGTATTTATTTCTTTGTTTAAAATATAAAAATATAACTTTCATTTAAATGTTATTAAATGTATATATATATATATGTTTTCATATGTAAAATCCCACATGACAACTTTATATATTTATTTGTGAGTTATATGAACTATTGTTTCACTAAATAAAATTTTAGAAATTTTAAAATTCAGAATTCATGACTAGTATTAAACTGTAGAAATAATAATAATAATAAAAATGCACCAAAGATGAAAAGTATTTTTTTTTTGTATTTTACTCCATTATTTATCCATTTTTATTTGTATAATTTTTTATCTGTAATTGAAATTCTATTAAATAATTCATAATAATTATTATTAATTAATGAACTAATTAATTTATTCCGTTCAATATGTAATGTCGCACACGGAAACTTGAATGAACATTTTTTGTTTAGCATGTTGGACAGTTCAAACATCATCAAAAATGCATGCAAAATCACATTTCTCAATACTATCAACTTGCTGAAATTAAACCAGAGATTATGTTAAACCATCTCAATATTAATGGGTTGTGACACACAGACTAGTCAACGTTGCTAACAAAATAGCACTGAGCATAAGGTAAATAATAAACATAATAATCCAGCTTTCCAAGTTTCTATATAGAGCACAGTGTTGTCTCAAAATGTTTACCTTGCCGTGCATGAGCAGCCGGAGAGTTAGAGTGACGTTCATGCCTCCATCTCCAAAATCCTGCTCACAGTTCATCCTGACGTGGGATTCGGGCCCAGGGAGACGCATGAAAGATGCTCTTCGGATGATGGAATGGGCAGGGAGGGGGGAAGGCAGGACTCTCTCCTTCCACTCACCACTCTGGAACGACAACACATAAAACATACCTCAATATTTGGAACAAAATTATGTTTTAAAATGTTGCAGGAAAGCCAATGTCAAAAGCACATCCTCATTTCAGAATTTGCAAAATTGACTAAACTAACGGGATCATAATGAATGTCAAAATGAATGTCATTGTTTATATAGCAGTGACCTGAATAAGAGGTCAAAGTCTCTATAATGCTCCAGAAGTAGAAAATGATGCATCAAGAGCGGGGGGATGAAAACTTTTGAACAGAATGAAGATGTGTACATTTTTTTCTCGTTTGGCCAACATGTCACTTTTTTCCCTTTAATACTGTCCTTCAGAGATTTACAGAAGCTAGTCGCATGTTTCCCAGAAGACAAAATGAGTTACATTTACCTTAACCTTAAAATTCAAAAGTTTTCACTCCCCTGCATGGTTTACTTTTGGAGCAGCAGTGCATGTTTTTGAACTTTCACGTTTTTTTACAACTGAGGGAATGATTACAGAATCTCAAAACCATACAGTCATTGTTGGAAAGGGTTCAAATGCACAAAAATGCTGTAAAAATAAAGGATTTTTCTGAAGAATAGCAGACAGTTCAGGACAAACAAAGGACTCGTGAACAACTATGACTGAATAAAAAAACACACACAGCTGTGGATTATTCAGCTAACAACACAGCATTGAGAAGTAAACTTTGGAGTGGGGTCATTTTTATAAATTCAACAACTATTTTCTTCTGTGGACTATATGTAAACATCCTTTACATGAAATAGCTTATTCAGGTCAGTGCTAAATAAACAATAACATGCATTTTGTATGATCCCATCTTATTTTGGTAAAATATTTAACGTTTTTGCAGATTCTGAAGGGGGTTGAAAACTTTTGACCTCAACTGTAGGCCCATTTTTACTGCCTTCATTGAACTGCTGAACAGTGAGAGACTGGGACACATGGGGAGAGGGTTGACTGGGATTTGGGAAACGACCCCGGCCTAGATCCGAACACGTGGTGGTTTCTGTTTGCCTTGACAGGAGTCTGTATGTCTCACAGCGGTAAATAAGATGATATGGAATAGCCACGCCATCTGCTCTTACGTGCAAAGTGTTCAGCTGAGTGAGGACAACCGTGACACCCCGATCCAACAATGGCTCAGCACCTGAATGATGACAACGAGGGCCACCACAGCTAGTGTCACCAATTTGGCCAATCTTACAAAGCAGGAGAGGACGAGTGGAAGTGCTCGCTGAAATTACTCCCGCTGCATTCACTGCGCTTTTTGGTGAAGGCCCAGAAGTGGAGCGAGAGGAGATGCTGAGTTCGGGAATTTATTTTTATTATTTTTTTTCTTTTTGATACAGGAAATTGCAGGTTTTTGTGCAATCGTGCCTCTACATGAAAGGGGAAAAACAGATTCTTTTGAGCCTTTTTTTAGGCAGCATGGTGCAAATATGAAGCAGTTTTGTATTAAATGAGCCATAATAATTTTCTATGCTTTCTACAATCCCACAAAAGCAAGCACACAGCAATGAGAGAGGTGATTTTTGCATGAAGGAAGTACATGTGCTCCAACCAACATTATCACATGAAATAAAATAAATCAAACAATTTAATTTAATTTAATTTAATTTAATTTAATTTAATTTAATTATGAAATAATTATTTATATATATATTTTTATTTTAAATAAATATTTATATATATATATATATATATTTATTTATTTTATTGTTTTCAGTTACTGAAAAAAAAACAAAACTGAGATAAAATTCAAATATTAAATAAATCAAATAATTTAAATAATTAAATAAACTCAAATCTCAGCTGTATAGAAAAAATGGTTGTTAAAATAGTTTTTAGAAAAGCATAATAAAATTGTTATAAATAAAACACTAACTTCAATTGGCACCTGGAATAATAATACTAATACTTATTTTTTTAAGGTCATTCTTTCAGTACATTATATTACAGTAATTTGATGTGTCTTTTAATTTTTGTTTCATTAGTTTTTTTGTTTTTTTTTCATAGTAAGTAGAGAGTATGTAGCCATTTTAATATTTTAACTAATTAAGAGGCTCTCAGAGGAAGCGCTACATCAGACGTCATGGCTGCTAATACTGCGACATCCCAGCATGCTAATGACGAACGAGCACTTGATGATTCCTCGAACATCTGCTCTCCATAACACCACCCAGATTCACCCACGTTCGCGCTTTCTGAAATCCGCCGACAGGTTAATTAAAGCTGCGCTTGTCACGGCCGCTCGATTACAGGTGTGGGTGTGTGTTTTCAGATAACATCGGAACACAGCCAGGATTTCAAAGGGGCGGCACATCAGTCGGTCGGAGCTCTGAGAAAGTAGGTCAGAAATCCAAAAAAGCCGAGAGCGTCGGTGAGGCCTGTGTAGGAGTTTGGCAGTGTGTCATTCGGAGAGTCGTGTCCACGGGTGGCGCTGGCGTGTGTGTGTCATTAGTGCAAAGCGATCGCTGCTTGTGCCTGTCTCGTTTTCTTCCCTCGTCCCTCAAGGCGATCCACCAACCAATTAGAAGAAGAGACAGGAAGAGGAACGAGCGAGATGATGGAGCCCACTGGTTCGCACCTGTGGTCTCCGGGATTTGGCCAAGTTCAGCGTGCTTCTGGATCTTCTGTCGGTCTTAATACCTCAACGCTTCCATTACTTATTTGACATCAGAATTCACTTTTATTTCCCCCCAAATTCTGTTTTTAATTGTATTATTATTTATTTATTTTAATATGAGCGTTTAATTAAATCAAAAATATTCTAATGAACTGAAACCATATAAGTTTAGCTGAAATTACTGAAACAAACACATAATAGAAATAAGAAAAACACATGAAATTACTAGAGATAAAAATAACTTCACCTGAAATGTAAATAATGATTATTATTATTAATATTTTATGTGTGTGTTCTCAGAAACTAGTCCATATTGGGATTTGATTAAGTGCCTTAAACCCCCAAACATAGCCAACTTACAAAATGCCAAATGGAAAATGTCATCAATGAATATGCCCACTGTACATTTTTCAAGCCAGATCATGATAATAAATGGCTGCTGCTACAGCTTTCAAATGACCCGTGTTCCCTCCAGACCAAAAACAACCTCGGTCCGTAGTTTAAGAGCTTTAAACTACGTCTAGGCCTGAATGAGCCATGCGTTTGGCTAAATATGTATACACTGTGGCAAAACAGAAGAGATAATAATGTTTCTAACAAATCCAAAGTTTTCATTTAACCAAGAAAGGCATGCAAATTATAAACGCTATTTAAAAAAATATCTTGCCTGACCTTGTTTGAATAATGAAAAAAAAAACGTGTTGACTGATAAGGTTCCCACCGAGCCGGTAATCAATTACATAAAAATGTTTCTTAAATCCATCCACAGATCTAAAGCTCCACCCCTGAATGCTTTCCTGACACCTGCACATGTAGCAAGGTCTCTGTTTGAGCATAATCTCCATCTAATTAATGCAAATCACCTGTAAATCTCCTTTTTCTTTATGTGTAATACAATGGCGCATCTAATGAAGACTAATTAGTAGTGCTGAACAATGCTTCGCCACCCTGTAGTGTGTGAAAATATGATTGTTAAGACCGGCCACAGTCAATTACAAAAGAGCACCACAGTTCTATATGTGCTACCCCTAGAACTCCACACCAGCGGATCACATCATCTGTCCAGCTCGTGGATTCTGATTGGCTGTTAGTATTGTGATTCCAATGATATTGCGTCTATGTGCTTTTATCGTTGTAGCTGTGGCATATCGAGAACATTTTGCTGGAATATCTTAATATCACCCAGATGATGATTGTTTGGACGTGCATCGATTTACCTGTAGGCTATATGATGGATTTTCTGAATAAGGTGGCTGCATTAATGTTAGCTTCATCTGATTATAGCAATGAAGTGAATGCATTTTCATGACACTCGCATAATCAGAGCATAAACAAATTCTGATTGATATAATATTCCTATTCATGCAAATGCAGTAAATATTATCACGGTATGGTAAGCATGTCTGAACATCAGAAGCAGATTGGCCCATGCGCCCTTACATAAAAGGAACATGAGATATTGACCACATGTTGTGAGCTACCATCCCAAATGTCCCAGATTTAAGTGCATTTCAGAGCGCAGCTTGAGATGGATATGTGCTCTCGCGCTGACATTAAGCAGCACCTGCCCTCACGCTGGGAGGGTTTGAATATGAACACAAGCTCAGGATTCATTCAAAGCATCTGTATGCAGGGAGGTGTTCCAGGTCACGGCAGAGCGCTGCTATTTGCATTGGTCCGTTTCTCTCTTTCGCGCTCTCTCTTCTTCCGTGTTTGACACGCAACTCAAATACACTCCCTGCCAGTCAAGGCCGCGCACGCTAATGTGTCGGTTCACTGGCCGCTTGTCTCGCAGCCCTCCCCTCTTCACCCCCTCAACATTCATAATGGCCAATTCTGTGAATACAAGAGCTGTTACAGGAAACCAGCAAAGAGAGAATAGAAGGGGTGCCCCAGACAGCCCTTAATGATCACTGGGGCCTCCAGGAACTTTAAAATTTGTATTTTAAAGCCGCCATACCTCGAAGTTTAGTGTAGTTTTATTACCTGGAAAAATGTCCACTTGTAGTCAATGTTTTGCTATAGAGAGCAGCATTTCTGTCAAAGCGTGGTTATATATAAGCATAACATATATTTCATACATATATAATTACGTCATATATATGTATGTAACGTATTAATGTTAAAAAGGGGAATACTTGGTGAAAAACTACATTACCCATGATGCTGTACAAAAAAAATCACGTCGAAGCAAGCAAATCACAGCAAACGAGCGATGAGCTCCGCCCACTCCTGAGATGTCCTCACATGCTCTCAAAATACATTTACTATATTTCGCAATAAACTTAAAACATTTTATTGCCATATAGTCGACAGCTTCAAATCAATAGTAGTATTTTTCTCCTTTGTTTTAATTTGATGATGTCATTCACTATCGTTCATGGGATCGCAGGAATGGAAATTGTATGGAAATAGGCTTGGTTGTGATTGGCTGACGTCTTTGCATATAAAATTAGTAACACTTTCCTATTGGTTGCTTTGTTATACAGAGACCATATCTGGTCGTTTATTGTATTTTCCTTTTCTTGCAGTCAAAGTCATTTCCTCTAGAAGTTGTGGGGATGCCAAAATTCGATAGTAAGTCGGAAAATTTAATAAGCACTCAAACATAGCTCAATACTCGTATCGTATGTCTTCATTTATAGTCAAAATGTGTCGAATTTTCTTTCACCAAACATTGGTAAATCATTCCAATAGAAATCCCCGCAAGCGGGAATGTTGCTAAATATTTCCTCACGCCGATTTGGCGACACAAGCTCACTACGTTTACTAACAGAAAGCTGTTCGGTTTTAAAGTGACTTCATACGTAGCTACATTTCTGACAACGGACATGAGTTTTTTAGACGTAAGATTCTGCTGAAACGTAACTATAACTGTAAACAACATATTATTAGGGTATAAAATGCTCCTCAAGATAAACAGTTTCCTGAGCTCTAAGGTTGTGGATTACGAGTTTAATCTCAGATTCCGAAGGACTTTCTTGGACGTCCATCAGCACACACAACAGAATTTCTATTACAGCCCATGACACTTGGTCTCAGTCGACATGAATTATGGATCTTGAATACTTGTATAGTAGGATGGGGTTAAACCCATTTTTTAAGATCCCCAGCTCCCTTCCTCTTTCTCAGTGACCCACGGATGACGGATTCACGGCCCGTCCCAACGGTACACTCGCCCATATCGCCATCAGTCCTCCAAATCAAACAGACACGCTTCCATCTCTATAAACGCTGAGCTGTCCTTGGACTGGAGGCTCTATTAACGTCACACGAGGGCTGAGTTAATGTTATTGTTGGGTAAATTGCTTTGACGATATGAAAAGAAGCTGGTTAAAAGCACTGGGTCTAATCTCGCATGCAGGACAACAATGAGCCAGCAGGCCTTGGGTAAATAATATTTTCTCTGCTGATGAAAACACATTTGAATTCGCAAAAAGAATCCCCGCATGAACCCACTGCAAAACTTCAGTCTGAGGCAGGAAAGCGCTTGCAGATATTGTTATATATATAGATATATATATACAAATATAACATTCAATTCATGTTTTATTTAGGGGTCAGCACTAATTTACAGTTCAATGGTTGTTGCAACTGATTTTCAGAAACAGATTCTAATAAATCATCACATTGATTAGTAAAGATTAGCAAAGTTTAGCGAAAATTGAAAAAAAAAACCACATGAACACACATAAATGCATTAGATAAAATCTATCAAAAACGGCCCTCAATTATCTTTATTTTGTATATGTATGTATATATGTATTTTATTAATTTGACTTACTTTTTAATTATTTATTTATTATAATTTAATTTATTTATTTTATATCAAATTTGTAGTTTATTATATTATAATTTTATTTATTCATTTTATTAAAATTTCATTTTAATGCTAGTATATTATATAATATTATAATTGTATTATATGTATTTATTTATTTTATTAATTTTGTTTCAATTTCATTTTTAATGCTATTATATTAAAATTATTTAATTTAATTTAATTTAATTTAATTTAATTTAATTTAATTTAATTTAATTTAATTTAATTTAATTTAATTTAAT
>JAUMHQ010000087.1:11169229-11182557 GCA_032361165.1 Enteromius paludinosus
TAATTTAATTTAATTTAATTTAATTTAATTTAATTTAATTTAATTTAATTTAATTTAATTTAATTTAATTTAAAAGAGAGGACCATTGGACACAAATAAGTCAGATAATCCAAAATCAGATACAAACGCATCTAAAAATCAGTTTTTAATGTGAATTACTAATATTTAATCTCAGAAGTGTTTTTTTTTTTTTTAATGCAAGATATATTTCAGAGGGAGAAAATTTGTTTGGAGATCATGTACTAATGAATGCAGAGAACAAACAAAAAAATTTATTTATCTAGTAAAAAATAAATAAATCCAAGAAAAATGCAATAATAAAATACATTAGTGCTCCACAAAATGTCGACTAAAAACAGATCTGAAGTTTTTATGTATATTTATTTAATTTGTCTGACTTTTAATTAACTTTTTAACATCTAATTTTAATTATATGCTTATATATATATGACTCTTATCTGAATTATCCTGAATTAAAGGCACAAGCTGTCATAAATAATGCATGCATAGAAAGTTTAAAAGTGGAAATAAAAAATACATTAATTAACAAAAAGTACATCAATGCACACTTAGTATTAAATTAAAAAGATCTATTTTATTTAACGGCTTTTAATGATTTTTTAATGCAATGTTTTTATGAAACTCTGTATCTGTCATCCACTCCACTGATGTAAAATAAGCAAAAAAACGATATATCTGAAGGTGTCCCAGTTATGACTGTCAAAAGTCTATTTATATTTATGCAATGTTTATGCAAATGTAATATTTATGTAGTATTTATGGCTTAATGGGGGGCAAACTAAAATAAAAAATATAAAAATGAAAAAATGACCTAATGGGGCATAATGAGAAAAGAATATATATATATATGTTAAAGTACAAAAACATACATGTATTTAAAAAGGGCATGCATTTTTATTTAATTGTCTAAAAAAATGCAGAACTATGTCTGAATTCTGAACATGGATGTGGATTATCTAGTCTCGATAGTGTTTTGCTGTTTAAGGGACAGGATCCAATCAGCTGTAGATCAGAAACGATGGCTAAAACGAAGTATCCTGTAGTTGATATGCATGTCTCAGAGTGTATCGTGCACAGAGGGTTCCTCGCAGTGACACACACACACACACACTATTTAAACACACGAGTGTAGGGTAGCATGTCTCAGCTTTGACAGGGCCTTGCCAGAACACAAAGACAAAACAAGATCATGCCGTTTCTTCTTTCCTCCCTCCACCCACTCCATCCATCCTCACGTCTCGCCCTCCCTCTCCCTCCATCACTCATCCCGCGCTCATGATCACTATAATTACGCTGAGTGGGATAGCAGGGGCGTTGAAGAGCTCTCCAAAGAAGTCGCGTTCTGCGCTCTGAAGTGCGCGAGCTTAAGTACAAAGCAGTCAGACTCAATTTAGCCTGATTTCTTTTGTGAGGGTTGCATCACAATCGCATGCCGTTACGTTTTGTTACCGTAATTGCGGCGGAGTTAAGGATGAATTGCCGGATTTTCTGATTGCGATCTTTTCTGAATCACTTTCCTCGCTGACAGCTCATGCCACCACAACAACTTAAAGGTCAATAAATGCCTCCGAGGTAAAGATAACACCGTGTTATCGCCAATCCGAGAGCGATTACATTGTCAAAGTATTAGCATATAATTACTGTTCGGCGGAGATTTTGAGTTGGAGTTGACTTTAAACTCCAACTCTGCTGCCATACTATACTAGTCTTTATGTCTGTGGCTCTGGTTCTCCACAGAGAGATGACCGTGCAGTGCTTTGTTAAAGCAGCTCTGTCGGATGACTGACAGTGGAGCAGTGACCTTGGGCTCCGAGGGGCTCTGGCCGCCTGGGATTTATGTGACGGCTCTGAAAACAGCTCAGCACAGCGACTGGGGCTGGACGAGGAATCATTCCCGCTGCATTGGCAAGAGACACGTGTGAAGCAGTGTGCGTAGATATGTTATAAACAAGACGCCACAGTGAATACAGACTCGAACAGACAGAAAGTGGATTTGAGAAATTTAATTTTATAAAAATTTAAAAAATGATTTAAAAATATATAAGAGTATCAATATAAGAAAATTATTTGTAAATTATATGTATTTTAAATAAATAAATAAATAAATACATTCATTTAATGCTACACTCAAGCACTGTCTATTTATTTATTCAATTAATCATTCGTTCAGTTCTTCTTTTACACATTTCAAACAAACATATGAATAAAAACATAAATAACAGCATTTGTTTATTGTTTGTTTGTTATATTATTATTAGTATTAGTATTATTAAATAATTACACTGTTATACATATGTATTTTTAGATTTGTAAACGTATGTAACCAATAAATTAATTAATTAATGGATGGATTGTTTTTTGTTTTTACACATTTCCAATAAAAATAAGTAAATAATTAGACTGACTGACTGATTGGTTGAGTGATTAAATAATTGCATCATTGTCCATATTTCTTTTTAATAAATAAATAAATCAATAAATGGATGTGATTTAACTGCAGCTGTTATTAATGTTTTTGCCATCTAAACGTTCACTAAACTACAGCAAGAAATATAGAAAACGTAAAAGTATATGCTAATAGTGAGAAAATCTGTGTAAAAGGCGACATGACTCATGAGATCACAGTCACGCTCTTTTTCTCTCCCTCAGAGTGCTGATCTGGGATCGGCTTCCTCAAAGGAAAAAAAAAACCCACTCGCAGTAGAACCTGACCTCAGATCAGTGACATGGAGCCGCTGGTACACACAAGAACAAAGACAAGCTGGATGCTGGGAAATATTCAAACGATGAACACCAAACATTTGAATCTCAGCACAAATGTACTTCAGCTCTAGGACACAAAGACAATGGCCTAGCATTCGTGTAGCTTTACAAGGACTGTTTTCTAATGTGGAGCTGATACTATTGATCGTCTGCGCCAAAATCACCTCTTCTTCCTTTACAGGCTCGTATTGCATTTGAGGACATTTTTCCTGGACAAATGTAGTCTAATCACGGACAGCACTAAGCTGAACTAGAAACACACCACAAACTCTAAAGCTACCAAGTTAGCTTAAATGCTAATGCTAACTACATATATATATATATATATATATATATGCTTATTTTTAATGTTTGTCTGATTGTCATTTAACTTTCCCATAAGGGTCTCTCATAAACAAACAACAAAAAAAAAAAACTAATAATAATAAATAAATAAATAAAATCAGGACTTTGTGATTAGCACTGCTGCCTAAATTTAAGCTCATTGTGCCCCAATTCACATATTTATACACTATACTGTGCTTCTTTGTAGTATAAATAAAACAAGTAGTGTGTTTACATTAAACATGGCAATGAATAAAAATAAAATAATACACGTGTGAAGCAGTTATTTAAGGTTTTCAATCGAAAATGACAAACAAAATATGGATAAGTTACTATAGAAGCCAATAGCTGCCGTCAACTGTTTGGTCCCCAACAGTCTTCAAAACATCTTATTGTGTGCTTGATTGAAGAAAGTAACAAACAGAGGTTTGAAACAACCCTTATGAAAAAACACTTCGCTTAGTGCTGACAGTTCAACCTACGAGGTGGCTAATTTGTACAAATTTGTACGACCTCACTCGTACAAATCTAAATCGTACGTATTTTACGAGTTGCCAATTTGTATGAATTTGTACGAATGACTTACACCTAACCCCGCCCCTAAACCAAAACATAAGCAAAAACATAATTAAGTTGCTGCAGCAATACAGTAACAATGTTTTTAAGTTTTATTTGTAGTAGAATTAGTATTACATTTTGTAAGGGTTAGCTTATATGCTAATGCTATCAAAAGGTTTATTGTTTTCTTCGTTGCTCACGTAAGTCTGATTGTCGTGCTATGCATTTTGTCGGTTATTGTCATCTCAGAAGGCAGTTTTTAGCCTAATGCTAATGCTAATTCACCTCAGAAGGCACTTCTTAGCCTAATGCTAATGCTAATTCACCTCAGAAGGCAGTTCTTAGCCTAATGCTAACAACAAGGTTGTTGTTTTTGCTTACTCATTGTGTGTCTGATTCTCACCCTATTTGCATTTCCTGCGTAATATTTAGGTTTTTTTTTTCTTCTGTCAAAACCTTTAGTACAAAAGAGAAATAGCCAGAAAGACTAATACTGCCCTTAAAAATTGTATTCTCTCATTTCACATAAAGACGTTTTTTTTGGGATAAACTTGGATGAAGTTTCCATAAGCAATCTCTACCACACAAAATCTAAAGATTTAGACCAAACGCTTCTGCTAATGACATGTTTATTGTCCTTAGATCGCATGCTTTATGGTTTTCGTGTGTCAGGATTGCTCCTGCAAAAAGGTTCAAAGACTCTTCATGGCTAGTGCTGTCACTTAAATTACTACCCAGTTACCTGACGCTACAATTACGGGGTTAGCAAGGAGTCGCTCAAGCCGTGATTCGATAAGTTATATGGTGGATTATAACGTGTGTGGGAAGAACCCATGGCCTTTCGAATCCCTATTGTACACACGCATTGATAAGAACAGCCTATAAATTACCACTTCAGATCAGTGTCTGAATTTTCAAGACCTATTTCTTGCCGATAAGAAATGGTGTGAATAATTGCAAATCGGCTGTTAAGGCCAGCATACTCTCTTATTGCTTAAACCCAGAAGTAAAAATGTAATTTCATGAATAATGGAAGTAGTTAACAAAGTCAAACACAGGACCACTAATCCAACCGCTGTGACTAGCATATGAAGGTATCAGCGATTTCCCTAATGCTCAAACCCAATGCAACTCTACACATCATTTTTATTCATTTTGTGCAAAAGGCTCCAGCTGAGTGGTGGTGCCGAATTAAATTTGTTCAGTGATCTCAGATTCCAAGCAAAGCTTGGAGTACAAGGACTGGGTAGGTACTTAATGAGTATAGGCAATAACCTGAAACTGCCCCATTTTGATTTAATTAGACGCTCCGCAAAAGCCAGCGGAGTTATTTATCCTTCCCGCGGCTTTGCCGTCGGGTTCAGTGGGTGTAGCCGGCAGTAAACTCCATTCTTACTTCGCTTTTCTTAGCTTTCATTTCTCACCCCTTTTCCTCTGCCAGCCTCCTTCACTTCAGTTCGGGTGAAGGTCACCGGCCCAGAATATTGGAAGAGGAAAATTACCCTGGCTTGTTTTCTCATTTTCTATCTCTGACCCCGGTTCTGAAGTGGTGAAAGATTACTCGCATACCAACGGATGGCGGTGTAAATACAACGGAGATTGGAAAAAAAAGGACCACAAAGGAGTTATTGGATTTTCCTGTTTGCTTCCTGTGAAACTACACGGCGATCACGAGGGGTGGCTATTGGTTAAGTGCTTCCTCTTGACCAGAGCCGTACGCATGTGCTTGTGATTACTGCTCTGAAAGAGTTCGTAATTGTCAGATGAATCTGTTTGCGAAAGAAAGAAAGAAAGATCTTGTTTCTTGCCTTACACGGAGATTACGGGAAACTTCGCTCTTGATGAGCCAACCCCAGCCTGCCTGACACAAACTGACCCAAATACATAATATACCAGCGCTGCAGTGCATCTTCCATTTGAATTAACTCGCGCCTGACGCCTTGAGTTGCCGTCACAGCTTCTCCTTTTTTTTCACAAGCGGGGTGGCTTGTGATATCCGAGCCATTAGAGGCCTGTGTTCGTCAGCCCTTCCAATGACAGATATGCGTCTCGGACACAGTAGGTTTAGGGACTTGACGCCTGAGCCCAGTAGAGCGTGGTGCTAAGACAACACGACGTGCCACCCACCCTTCACACAGGGGTGGATTCCAGGACTATTGCACAAAGCAAACTGAGCAGGGGCTGGGCGGAGGGTCGGGGTTGGGCTTTTGTCAGCTGCACAAGCAGAGCGGCTCGGGCGTGTGCCTCTGATCTTTGGGAAGCTCCTCAGCTGTTCCATGCTGGACAGCTGGACCCCTGAGGGACCCAGACAGCCTGCTCGAATTAGAGAGCAGGCGACAGGACTCGACGCATTTCTCCCTCGTGAAAACATGTCTTGCTTTTGATATACACAACTACTCAATTTCCACCTCGATTTTAATTATTCAAAGTTTGTAATTGGGCATGAAGTGAGGTCGGCAAGAAGGGCCTGTTTTTTGGATTATCATTCCTGGGTTACTGATCTGTTGCTTAATTAAAATACTACACGCATTGGAGGAATAGTTTGTCACCAAAGGAAAAAAACCTGTTGTGATTTACTCATCCTCATGTTATTCCAAACCTGTATGATATCCTGTCTTCTGTGGAACATAAAAGAATATATTTAGACTAGTGATTGATCACCAAAACTGTTTTGGAGGATGAGTAAATGACGTGGCTTTTGACAAAGAGTACCAATTCTGATACTGATTCACAGGTGTTCAAGCCCGATCCCATAAGTTAACAGCAATATTGTTTCTAGACCTGACTTCATATAAAGTCTGTATTTGTATAAAGCAGTTCAAAAACACTCAAGCCTTTGACTTTGCTACATCTGAAGCTGCACCACAGGGGTGACAAAAACACAAGAAATTCATAACACCCCCTCTAATATTTGAAGTTCCCAACATGTCTTTGAAGGCCTGAGCACTTTAACTTCTACCAGGCAGCGCTCTTCAGTGGTCAGACTCACACCACTTCTCCTCAAGGCTTTAATGAGGTCCGCAGGGAGCAAAGCTGCTCGCTCGCCGTGCCCTAACACTCTGTAAGAGCGCTGACCTCCTGCCCCGTCACACTGTCAGACCGTGTCAGGAGAGACCCAAGAACTATTAAAACCAAATGAGAAATGAAAAATGAGTTGCAGAAATTACGCTGCTAATGACCCATTCAGTGTACATGTTGGCTGCCTCTGTTTATGTCTTAATTTTGATCAAAGATAAGCCAGGCTGATTAATGTTCAGTCGCATGGAGGTGATAATTACCCCGACTGATAAAATGTCACAGATGTTAAAGGTTACATTCGGCCCTGCTCTTGATAGCCAGCTTCCTTACCTTTAACAGAATGGAGATATTTCTCATGATAATTATAACCTATAATTAAGTAAAATTATTAAGTTTAAGAAGTAAATGATTGTTATTTATAACCGGTGATCTCCATCCAAGCACTGTCCATTCATTTGCAGAGTCAGACCATATAGGTTTACATAATAAAAGTGTGTCATTGTTAAAAGAATTTAGTTTACGAAGAAATACACAGCAACACATTTATAGATTGATTCCCCCAAAGTGCAAACTCTGGCTCTGTTGTTTTCAAAACATTCTATCTGCTCGATCAGCCCGACAACAGCAGAACTGAGTCAACCAATGGGGTGAGTTTGGAGGCGGGGCTTTCTGCACCAAGGCCCAATGACAGACAGGGAGTATTTCTGTTTGAACAAAACTCACTTTTTTGTTGTTATTATGTGGAAATCAACCTAATGTGTGCACTCTGTGTCTGTTATGTGCTCCGTCCCAGTTCACCTACTTATACTATGCCCTACAAGTATGTACTCTTTTTGTGAAGAAAAACTCCATGTTTTGAGTATCTAGAATAGTCGGCACGCTTCGGGACATACTTCTTCATCATAGCTGCATCTTTAGCAGACACTCGGTTGTAACTGTTTTAATTGCCTTGTCAATCATCTTGTCACAGTTAACGTTTAGTTTGATTTCCTTCTGTTTAGGATAGAAACGAAGAAGGACATCGCAGATATTGCATGCCGAGAACTGTGCTTATGTGTTTGCCTAATGCATTTAAAAGTTAATGAACAAACGTATCATTATGAAGTTCACAGTGTTGCTACAGAGGAAATGTAGCGTGGATAACATCAAATAAACATTATTTCATCAAGTTAAACGTTGATTATCTGAATCCCTTTCTCGGACTGTCCGTTGGCTGCACATATCCACCATGTTTGTAGTTTTTAACACGTTTTATGTGTGTTTGTAGTTTTAAACAAATCCGTCCAATCGCTTTGAATTCTAAACGGAAATAGTAGACCCTTTTTTAAACATACTATGATTTGGGACATACTACTTCTATATTCGGATTGATAGTATGCAAATTGGTATGCAGCAATGGTTTGATCTGCCCGACTAGCCTGACAACTGCAGAATTGATTCAACCAATGGGGTGAGTTTGGGGCGGGGTCATCCGTTTCACAGACCACTGGCAGATAAGGAGTGTTTCAGTTAATTTAGGAGAACTGATTCAACCACTGGGGGTGAGTTTGGGGCGGGGTCATCTGTTTCACAGACCAATAGCAGACAGGCTTTGTTTCTGTTTGAAAACAGAATTTACTTATTAACTTATTTTACTGTTACAACAAAACCGATTAAACCAATAGGGTGAGTTTGGGGTGGGACTAGCTGTTTCACAGACCACTGGCAGATAAGGAGTGTTTCAGTTAATTTAGAAGAACTGATTCTACCAATGGCGATGAGTTTAGGGCGGGGTCATTGGCTTTTCACAGACCAATGGGAGCCAGGGAATGTTTCTGCTTGCTATTTTTATAGGTTAATACCTTAGACTCTGTTAATAGTTTGTAAAAGTCACCCAACGAACCCAACAACAGCAGAAATGACTGAGTTTGGGGGCAGGGCCATCATTTTTACAAACCAATGCAAAACAGGGAGTGTTTTTTTTTGCTGTTATTAATTTTGCATACTTAACACTAACCTATACACTTCAGCTTGTAAGATCTTTCTAAACTAATCAATGCATGCATGTAATACATGTTTTACTTGAGTTCGCCCATACAATGAGCAAGTGTGTGTGCGCGCGCATTAATGAAACGAAGATGGCCTTTTGATTTATTTGCATTACAAAGCAGGCACGAAGGCATGCTGTAATCCATCAAAACCCAGGCAATCTGATTCTCCCGAAAAGCAGTCTTCAGATAAACAAAATTAAGGCTTTAAAACTCGCGCACCATCAAATCCCGCACTCCCGGTGTTCGGAAAGATTGCTGTGGAGGGATATAAGTAAACGTATTACAAACAGATACGTCTGATTAACAATCCTCGTCGCAAATGAATGTATCGTCACAGATGAATCTCATTACTCCCTCTGATGACAAATGGTAAACCTAGCTTGCAATATCCACATACTAATATCCTGGATCCCGTCGCGATTTAATAAATGCACTGCTGACATTTATCTTATTAGTTTAACAACAAAATATTAGTCCTAAATGAGGAGCAACGTAACAACCCACCGCGACACAGTGCCAATTAGGTGAAGGGACAAATGATCTAATTATATAATCGTAATTCTGGGGGTTTATGCTACGACGGACGGCAGCCAGGCTTGTTAAGACATGTCACTCTAATTGTGATTTACAGCTCTGTTTCGTTCGATGTGTGTGTGACGGAGGCGTCTGACGGACTGGATGGCCTGCTCTCATTAGTAAATGTCTCCCTTCGTCTGTAGCAAAGAACGGGAAACGCTGACCGCTATATGCGCGGTGTCATCTGGCTAGCCATCCGAGGGCTAGGCGAGGCCCGCCGACTGGATCCGCTGTTGGTTTTGTCAGCAATTATCAGTGCCGACGAAGCAGGTACATTTGGCGTGGAGCAGGCTTGTTAAGAGGTTCGTGTGCTGTTAGCTCTTGTTAATTTACACGTTACTTGCTGTACAATCCCAATTTGCCGTGTTACATTCCGACAAGTAAAAATAAAAGTGCACGCGATGTTGATGCAAACACCGAGCGTGTCAGTCCATGTTTCGTCTATTGAGTGCACACTCTGTCTCCGTCTCCAGGGGGTCTGTCATGTGCTCGAACAAGCTCTGACCCCCGTCCCGCGTATCTTCGGCTAAGCCGTCCAGATAGCAGTCAGACTCTTCTACGTAACATGCATCTGCCTCATTAACCCCTACAGAACCTATTGATTTTTTTTTTTACGGATCCTCAAGCTTTCCACAGCCATTGTGCTAATTCGGACTTACAAGGGATAATATAATGCTGGGCTTCCTGTGTCTGCTGCAATTCAATAGGACAATAAGTCAAGATAATTTAGCCATCTGTTGGTTCTCTGCTGAGACGGCAGAAGTATATTTTCTGTTTCTTGGCTCTTCAGTGCTCCAGTTTTAAGATACATACATATATTTCACTACTGCTACTTATATGTTAAATTATTGTTATTGTTTGCAAGTTTATTATATTATTTTCTATTATTATAAAAAGGCACATGTACAGAACTTTTTTAATATTAAATTACATTTTTTAATTTAATAATAACATCATCAAATTTTCATTGTAATTATTAGTTAATATATAATTGTATAAAATATTGTAAATATGAATATTTACAATAAACAACATACTGTTGTTGAAATAAATATATATATATATATATATATATATATTTAAAAAAATATATATAAATATTTTGTGCATTTGCCATTTCATATTTAATAATAATAACAATAATATAAAATGTATTATTATTCGTATTATTATATAAATATGTGTCGACTTTTTTTGCAATCTTGTTTGCCAACTTAAATGCAATTAAAAAGATGTGAATTTTAAACAAACAACAAATAGTGTTTATAAATGTAGTTTTTTTTTAAATGTTTAATTTATATCTAATAAATAGCTTTTTAAACACTGAAACACAGTTGTGGCTAAACTGAATGCAAAGCCTGCAAGCTTGTAGTGGTTGTACATGGATAGATCTCATTGTTCATATCACCTGTTGTTTTAAAGCCCAAAATAACCATCATAAATCAACCACCAGGCCCTAAAACAAAAACGACTGTATGTTATTGTGTTACTCGAGTTAAACTGCTGCTGCAATATTCAGTGTTGGCAGGCAAGTTGCTGAAATTGGCCACAAAAGACGCAAGAACGTTTTGTGTCTCATTTTATATTCCTTGATTAAAATCATCCATTATATCGGGCATTATAATTATTAGAAGCAGAACTCCCACACTTACTTTGACTATTAATCAGGAAAAAAAAAACTATAATTGCTCAAAATGTGAAAGTCTTGAGCGGATTAATTTGCGAGTTAATTAAGAGGCACGGTTTATTTGCTAAGAAAAAAAAAAAAAAACCTACGGTATATTCCTAACAATACTGCCTCATTTTAAACTAAATTATTTTAGATTTTCTCTTTGATCGAGGCTCTTAATCGCTTAAATGTTATAAAAACAAACAAACCGCAGTTAGAATGCAGCCAAGACAAATTCTCTCATATCCTCTGAACAAGCAACTGGTGTAAAATAAAACCGTACACAGCTAAATTACGAGCCCAGGAATATCCAAAACACTCCGAAGCATGAAAAGAAACCCTTTCAAAACAAACGCTAGGCTTGCTCCTAAGCCTGGCGTCTCCACAACCTCACAGTCCCTCTGAGAGCTACATAAAAATACCCTTTTGTCATCCTAAACGACACTGGATTCAACTAAACCTCGACGGACGCCGTCTAGAAACACAACCTTCTCAGTTGCACATGACTGAAACCCTTAGCAAAATAGTCAACATACAATTAAAACCGACCCTGTTTATTTGAATATCTGCTCGTGTTGTGCTAGATTCCCAGGAAATGTAGTAAAATCAGCAGAAGAGGGATCTCATTATGATTTTATGGACAGAGGAGACATTAATGCACCAACAGGAAGACACTTGGAACAGAGGGCGAGTGGAATGTTTTGACCAGGAATAGCATCTCATCCCTGCACTTTACCTCATCCTGTCTTATCTCGTTCTCTCTCAAGTTGGCAGACTGCTGTTCCTTACTCTCAATTAAAGTAATGGACATCTGGACAGCAATCAGGACGGCCCTTCTGGGCAAAAACACCCACAAAGGATCTGCACGTCTCTTGCGAGATAGTGGGCTTTAATCGATGAGCTCAGAGGACTAATTGTAGAACGCGCTTCAGCAATACAAAATCCCGTTAAGATCCGAGTCATCATTTCCTCTCATGTCTCAGATGGATTTCCTCCCAGGCCCATTTTATGGGTCATTTAAAAGGTCTGTTTATTAGTAAAGAGCAAGGATGCATTGTTCAAAAAACAACCTTAATTTTCAATAGCATCATTTTATTTTCCTTGATGCAGCATAAGAGTGCCTATAGCAGAAATTAATGTGAAGTGATCCAGAAAGATGCTTATGTCCAAATGCATAAATCATCTGTTTTCCAAAAATGTGCCAGAATGCAACTGATAATGC
Organism: Enteromius paludinosus; assembly: GCA_032361165.1. Classification (NCBI taxonomy): domain Eukaryota; kingdom Metazoa; phylum Chordata; class Actinopteri; order Cypriniformes; family Cyprinidae; genus Enteromius; species Enteromius paludinosus. The sequence continues at coordinate 11,181,411 of JAUMHQ010000087.1, forward strand.
GTGTGCATTTTTTGCATGATTGCAAACTAGCGACCAAAGATATGTTTGAATGAGTGTTTTAATAATGTTACTGGAAGAACGTTTTTGCTCGTAACTTAGCACAGTTCCCTAAACACAGATGCTTATTTATTGTTTTATTTTCCGAAATGTGTCGAAAATGATTCATAACCTTATGCAAGTATATGTTGAATTCTTAGCATTGTTGCGCTATTGTTGTGGGAATTAGCATAAACCAGGCCAGAAGCTCATGTGAATGCAGATGCTTCTAAATACACAAACATGATTTTACACGTTGAGATTGGGCAACATTAGCATAAGCAGAGTCATTTTGTGCAAGTATCTGAATGTAGATGCTAATAGCTACTATATATCAATTCAATGCTTTGCATTGCTGTTTTTTTCCCTCCCAAAACTTGTGTCAAATACAATTCGTAACCATATTGAATTATGTGTTGAATATCTGGCCTTAGCAGAAACATACCACCCAATGCGAGTTTGTCAACTTAAAGATGTTTCTAGATACACAACATGATTCCCGACCCAACAAATCTGTGTGCTGAATTCTTAACATAGTAAAAAAATACCTGAAACTTACTCAACGTGAGGCAAATGTAAATCTCAATTTTATGCATGATCAAAATAAGCCAGAATGCAGTTCATGATGCATTTTTAGCATTGCTAACAATTTGAAAGCACACTCTACACAAGTGAATGACGGTGCTTTCAGAAACAGAACTATCTGTAATCCGACACGAGTTTGTATTAAATTGTTAGCTTCACTATAACACACATAAACAGAGCCAGAAACAAACACAATGCTACTGGGGCTGTAGTGTTGCTGCAGGCGCCATGTTCTGGAGACGCTATGTGTCGTTGTGAAAGTCAAACTACTTCCAAAAGAGACACGACTAGAAATCAGTGTTAAGTTGTGTTTCCGACACTGTTCCAGAAGAGTTGAAGACAAATATTGGAGTGTGTTCAGCACATTTACGGAGGACTGTCGTTTCTCCGATCACGAATGCAGACATGCTGTTATGTTTACGAGGCGACGTGTCATGATCCTCAGTGATTATGTCTCACTGCTTTGTAATGTGTTTTATTGTTTTGGTGTCGGAGCCCCGGGACGCAGCATCACGTTATGGTAAAG
>JAUMHQ010000087.1:11182657-11196866 GCA_032361165.1 Enteromius paludinosus
GAGGTATTCGGCCAATCACAGTGCACTGGATAGCTGGCCAATCAGAACACACCTCGCTTTTTTAGAACGATGAGCTTCGTACAAATCGACCCGTTTCAGGAGGCGGGCTTAGAGGAGAAACAATAATGTACAGTATGTGGAAAAATAATGTGTTTTTCGTACCTTAAACCACATAAACACCCTGCATTACACCAAATACTCAAAATAATGCTCTTTTTAGCAACACCTACCTTGTATCTACATGCAAGTATGCAAGCGAATTTCTAGCACAGTTATTATATAATGAACCTAAGCATAAACGGGTGTAAAAACTAGTCTAGTATATGAATACTGGCACTTTTTCATGGCTTGTCTTAGAGTGCAGTTATTTACACATTGCTCTGTGTTAGCATTAGCATGACGCCATGCATTAGCCTTAGCATAAACCATCAACCACTGGCTTTCTCTTTCAGGTCAAACAACGATTTTGCCCCTTAGAGTGCAGAGGATTTTTCGCACAGAATACGTTTTTTCAGTACAAAAAAAGAAAAAGAAAAAAATCCAGGGCAGTGGAATAGAAGCAAAGTAATTTTCCTTTTAACTTGAGTGCTGCATTTTTAAAATGCCAAGTCATGCACGAGAAACTGCAGGATACACAAGCTCAACGGTCAAACAGAGTGAACCTGCAAATTTAGTTTTTCTCAAACAAAGTCCAACCTTATAAGTAAGGCCAAGCCTCTAGTGTATGTTTTCTCACAGGACACGGAATTAGGGCCCTCTTCAGATCTGTTCAAATCCTCTTCACGCAGGAGTAAATGGGCGCTCTGCAGCGTGGACCACTTTGTCCTCACGGGACACATTAGCCCCTCAGGCGAGATCCCTACATATGCTGCCGATTCTCTCAGATTACAACCAATTTTCTGGATACATTCGGTTACATCGCCGACAGACACATCATAGCTCGAAAGCGCATCTAAAAATATATGCGATGCAATCCTGTTGGGAATTATTTTACGTGCGTTTGTTTTTTACTCCTTCTGTAAAATACTCCAGGCAATTTCTAGCTTTATATATTTATTTTTTTATTTCCCCCTCCATTGAATTGAATTGCTATTTGATGGCAGAGTTTATGTAAATTATATTTTAAGTTAAAGCATTAAAAAGTAGGTCAAAAATAGAGGGACTCTCAAATGCGATATGAAAAAAAAAAAAAAAGTAATATGCGTCCCTTGATGCATAAAAACTTAAGCATGTTTTACTTTACCCTCTTTTAAACTATGGAAAATGAATTTCTTACCTCCCGTGTTCTCATTTATTCACTGAGACGGTTGAGTAACCCTTTTATTTTCATCCCTCTCCTGTCCTCGTCCTTCGGTTTAAGGCATTGTGAGCATGTATGGATGTCATTTAGGAGAAACGCCTATCTGGACCTTTGACCTCGGTCTGGGCTGAAGGTCATTTTATCAATCTGTCGCTTTACTCTGGTTCCACTCCATGATGATGATGCAAGCAACCCGAGAAGCCACTAGAGATGCTGGGATGGGGGTTTGGAGCCCCGTGATCAATAGTTTGAGAATAGTCAGGCGGTTCAGGTTATGGAGACTCGCATTACTTTCTGCTTGCTTACAGGAACTCTTCACGTCTGATAAAGCACTGCAGTGGAGACTGCAGATCAGGGCATGGATTTCTTTCATAAACATGCAACGGGTCAAATAAATGACATGCTGTTTGAATATAGACTACTGTAGAAGAGAGGGTATATAATAGGGTACATATTAATTATATTATATCATAAATTTATTGATTTAGATATTTATTTAAAGACTAAAATAAATACAATTACATTAAATATATATATATATATATCCTTTTCTTTTATCATAATCAGTAGCAGGTTTGCAACCCGGTTTATTAATTTAGCACATTCCTTAATATAGTTGAAATTATGTGTATAAATAATACTAACGTTAACAACAACAACAATAATAATGATGAAAATGATACAAGTTATAATAATAATGATAATAATAATAAAAACAATGATAATTATGATCATGATAATAATAATAATAATACAAGTTATAATAATAATAATAATAATAATAATACAAGTAAATATACATTTACAAGCTGATGTATAGAACATAAAATACTAAAATGCTATTTTAACATGGCACACAATTATTTATCCTAAGTAAATAAATAAATGCATGTTGTTTACAAATTTAAATTATTTTAAATGCATAATAATAATAATAATAATAATACAAGTATATATAAATTCAGCCAATGTATTATAACATGGCACACAATTTTTTATGATAAATAAATAAATATAAAAATAAAATATAAAACATTTAGGTTATTTTTAAATGTATAATCATAGCAACAACAACAATAATAATAATGATATACATATATAATGGATGCATAAACATCAAATACTACTACTAGTCCTACTGTAGAATGATAAGCAGGGTTTCTTGTAACATGGTAGAAAAAAGTTATCTAATCACAGATATCTCACAAAAGCATAGGATTTCTTCCTTTAATACTTTACAAAGTAATGTGACGCCATTCTCATTCCAAGAGCTAGGAAAGGTTTGGGAAGGAAGGACATTGTGAGACTTGGGCGGAAAGATAAACCTATTAATTAGCATATAGATTTCAGAATATTCCTAAGCAAGATAAACGTGTAAATTAGAGGCATGGCGTTTCTCATCTGTAATAGTTATCATACAGGCCTGTCGGGCGCTTTTGTTCCTGGCAGAGCCGCCTGACGAGTGTCTGTGGAGATTCAAAGGTTAAGAGCAGGATAAGAACGGATAAAGAACTCCGCTGGATTGGGATAAGACTTTCAAAGAGTTCAAATAAATAAATAAAGATTTTTCCACTGTGGCTCGCTCCTGATTATCTCAGCCTAACCGATCAACTAATCCTGAACTGAACTTTGACTCTGATCAGTTTAGTCAAGCAAACTTTGAAGAGGATTAAAGGAAGAAGATGTGAAGAGAACAAAGAATTTAATAATTCAGGTTCCTTAATAGCCCCATCAGCGTTTCTTTTAGCACTTTTGAAGAAGAAATAAGAAACGCAATTCCCAGTTTACTACATAAAACCAGTACACCGAAAGCTTAGTAGCATTTCTTCTTTTTACAAAATGCCAGATATTAAAACAAACCTGTAACTTTAAATCATTTAACAAATGGACAAATCAACACTTGGGTGGTTAAGGTCTTCTGATTGGGTTTTAGCAGTTGTTAAGTTGTTTTAAATTGTGTTGCTATGCAGTTGCTAGGGTTTTTGGAATGTTTTTTTATGTTGCTATGCGGTTGCTAGGGTGTTCTAAATGGTTTTTAAACATTGTAGTTCTGATTAGATTTTACTGGTTGCCAGGGTTTCTAAATAGTTGTTAACATTTGTTGCTAGGTGTTCTGAATTGTTTCTTAACATTGTTGTTTAATCGCTAAGGTGTTCTGAATGGATTTTGCCAGTTGCTACTGTGTTCTGAATGTTTTTTAACATTGTTGTTCAGTTGCTAAGGTGTTCCGATTGTGTGTTAGTGGTTGCTAGGGTGCTCTAAATTGTTTTAACATTGTTGTTTAATCGCTAAGGTGTTCTGATTGGATTTTGCCAGTTGCTACTGTGTTCTGAATGTTTTTTAACATTGTTGTTCAGTTGCTAAGGTGTTCCGATTGGGTGTTAGTGGTTGCTGGGGTGCTCTAAATTGTTTTTAACATTGTTGTTCAATTGTAAATTTGTTCAGATTTGGTTTTAGTGGTTGCTAGGGTGCTCTAAATTGTTTTAACATTGTTGTTCCATCGCTAAGGTGTTCTGATTGGGTGTTAGTGGTTGCTAGGGTGCTCTAAATTGTTTTAACATTGTTGTTCAGTTGCTAAGGTGTTCCCGATTGTGTGTTAGTGGTTGCTAGGGTGCTCTAAATTGTTTTAACATTGTTGTTTAATCGCTAAGGTGTTCTGATTGGATTTTGCCAGTTGCTACTGTGTTCTGAATGTTTTTTAACATTGTTGTTCAGTTGCTAAGGTGTTCCGATTGGGTGTTAGTGGTTGCTGGGGTGCTCTAAATTGTTTTTAACATTGTTGTTCAATTGTAAATTTGTTCAGATTTGGTTTTAGTGGTTGCTAGGGTGCTCTAAATTGTTTTAACATTGTTGTTCCATCGCTAAGGTGTTCTGATTGGGTGTTAGTGGTTGCTAGGGTGCTCTAAATTGTTTTAACATTGTTGTTCAGTTGCTAAGGTATTCCGATTGGGTGTTAGTGGTTGCTAGGGTGCTCTAAATTGTTTTAACATTGTTGTTCAGTTGCTAAGGTATTCCGATTGGGTGTTAGTGGTTGCTAGGGTGCTCTAATTTTTTTTAACATTGTTGTTCAATTGTAAATGTGTTCCAATTGGGTGTTAGTGGTTGCTAGGGTGCTCTAAATAGTTTTAACATTGTTGTTCCATTGCTAAGGCGTTCCGATTGGGTGTTAGTGGTTGCTAGGGTGCTCTAAATTGTTTTAACATTGTTGTTCAGTTACTAAGGCGTTCCGATTGTGTGTTAGTGGTTGCTAGGGTGCTATAAAAAAGGTTTTTAACATTGTTGTTCAGTTGCTAAGGTGTTCCGGTTGGGTGTTAGTGGTTGCTAGGGTGCTCTAAATTGTTTTAACATTGTTGTTCAGTTGCTAAGGCCTTCCCATTGGGTGTTAGTGGTTGCTAGGGTGCTCTAAATTGTTTTAACATTGTTGTTCAGTTGCTAAGGCGTTCCGATTGGGTGTCAGTGGTTGCTAGGGTGCTCTAAATTGTTTTAACATTGTTGTTCAGTTGCTAAGGCGTTTCGATTGGGTGTTAGTAGTTGCTAGGGTGCTCTAAAAAATGTTTCCACATTGTTGTTCAGTTGCAAATGTGTTCCAATTGGGTGTTAGTGGTTACTAGAGTGTTCTGAATGGCTTTTAATATGTTACTGTGTAAATGATGTTCAAAAAATTTTATTTTGAGTTGCTATGCAGTTGCTAGTGTGTTCTGGGTAGCTTCATCTAAAGTCTCATTCAGGGATTTCTCATCTGTTTTAACGTTCAAATCCCACCATCAAGTATGATCAAACATACTGATGTTTGTCCGAGACATGAAAACCAGAATCCTCTGTCCTTTCTTTCTTCTGCTTTCTCTTGATACGTCCGTCACCTGATCTCTGAATGGCTCCAGTAAATGTAATGAGGACACATTAGGGATATGTACATTTTGTCCTTGCGCCTAAATTGGTCGTAATTTGAGCCGAGCGATTCCTCATTCGATTACATCCACAAGTCTCTGGTTATTGGCTCCTGTGTTTTACCCGCTAGTAAAGAGTCAGACGCTAACAAATCATTTTTTTTATTATTACATTGGCAATCGGCAGACAGTGCGTCATGCTATTTTTACATTTGGAGCGCTTTGGCTTGCCTGAAACCCTGTGACAGAGGAGCGCTGGCAGGAGACGTCTTCAGTAAAGTCCTTTGCTTCATGACAGAGAGAGATAGGGGAATGAAAGAGTAATATATGACTTGCGGGAAAAGACATCTCCATCTGGCTCTGACTGATCTCTGCTGGAGGAACCAGAGGCCTGTGGAGTGGTCAGGGTGGAAATTAAAAATGCAGGTGCACGGATGTCAAGATCCCTCTCCTCAGAATGTGCAGCCGGAGGAGAGCGTCTGCATTTGATTGTTTTCATTTTGGTTTTATTTGACTCGGGTGTCACCGGCACATATAGAGGAGCTGAACAGTTGCTGTGTTACTAAACCTCACAAAACCATTTAACAACACATTCTGTTTCAACCATAATCAAATAAAGGATTTTCACAAAATTAGAATATTTTTATTAAACTCATTATTATTTGAATAAATGTGAAAATTGAATTAATTATTAAATAAATGAATAAACAATTTTAGGATATACAATGGTCCTGAAATAAGAAATACATTTTAATTTGACCTAAAAATGTGACCAAGACATGGTATCATGATATTCTTGCATGCTAAGCTTAAACTGAAGTGCGCCATCTGTACATATTTTCTACAGTTAAATTAGATTATGGGTAAATTTGCACTCACTGAGCAGAGGCAGAGCCGGGCAGCACAACACCTATTCATTTACTCTGGAGTGACGCCACACCAATAAAAAAGAAGAGTGTGGCCGGTTACCTTGCCTGGAACGCCAGCGCTCTAAAATAGGCAACTCAGAGTGTCAGCCAAAAACAAGAAATAATTGATATGCATGAGTCCAATGTGACCCGCCAGTCTGGGCTGTGACCTTCAGTTACTGTAACCCACATCTATCCCTGGGGCTCTGGCTTGAGAAACAACACAATCACAATTTGAAAGAAACTCTTCACCCAAAAATGAAGATATAAAGAAACTTTTATCCAAAATGTGGATGAGGAGTTTGTTTCTTCATCAGATTTGGAGAAATGTAGCATTACATCATTTGCCCACCAATGGATGTGAATGGGTGCCATCAGAATGAGAATCCAAACCGATGATAAAAACATCACAATAAACCACTCCATCAGTTAACATAATGTGGATGTTTTTATCAGCTGTTTGGACTCTCATTCTGACGGCACCCATTCACATACATTGCTGAGCAAGTGATGTAATGCTACATTTCTCCAAATTTAATGAAGGAACAAACGCATCTGCATCTTGTACGACCTAAAGACGAATGAATAAATGCTCACTTGTGGGTCCCCAAATCCCAAATACTCAATTAAACGGCTTCCTAACTAGTAAACAACATTTTAACCAGCACAAAAGCAGGAGGTCTTGTTTCGTAAGGCCGAAATAAACTAGGGCACTAAACAGCAAACAATCTAATTGGCATAGACCACCAGTTGTATAATCCATCATGGCGCTAATCCAAAAACCAGGTCTTAAAATGTAAAACATCTCCGGCTTCGCACGAAAGTCAAAGAAGTGAATAAAGGCAGCCAGCTCTCTAATGAGAAACCATCTCGTAGCTTCAACGAGGGCTCTGGGAAGCCATGTGTGAAAAAAGCTCATTGGAAGGCGCTCGTCCGGTCGAGACACGAGGAAAACCCTACACGCTGCTCTTCAAGAGAGAGGCACATGTCGTGGCAGGTATTCAAAGCTATTCCTCAAACCGCGCTCTTTCATCTCGCCATAAACGGCACGCTTACTGGGACACATGACCTTTGAGTCTAATTCCAGACAGCATGCTTGGTCTTCACGCTCGAGGAGATATGCAACTGAGAGGATTGGTTTGTAGGACTGCGAGTGTCGTAATAAACCTATGGAGGACATTTGTTTTGACACATGCAGTGAAGGGAATGAAAGAATACAGTCTGGTATCAGATCTGAACGCCAGCGATGTCTACCGCGACCGGGAGGTGACGCTTCTTCTGTCCAGGCCTCAACTAGCTGCTAAACTAGATCTAGATATTTCAGAAACCAGTAGACTAGCAGATATCAGCTGATACTACACACTAACACTGTTTATTGTCAGTTGAGAATGGATTTCCAGGCTGATGCAGGAATTTTTATCTAATTTTTCTGTGAAAAATATATATTTATGCACAATAGAAAGTACCTATGCATCAACAGAGAAAAGACTATTTAAATAGCATTAAACATACATTCCATATATATTACAAATACAGATTTATAATATTTGTTCAATCTGTTATTATAATTATTTAAAATTAGATTTTAATACATTTTATACATTATTATTATTATTATATTATTGTTATTATAAATAATAACAACACAACAATCATTTATAAAACAAAACATAAATTTAATCTTAATTTTATTTGGAAATATTTTATGCAATACATGTTAAATACAACAACAGCAACATAATAATAATAATAATAATAATAATAACAAATTAAATACTTGATTAAAAATTACAACACTTATTACAGTTATATTAATTATTAACATTATTAGCAATATATTGAAATAAATGTATTTAAAACAAATAATACTTGTTAATACAAATAATTATCAAATCCAAATAAATATACATTTTTAATTTTCACAAAAAAGCATTAAAAAAAAGAAAGGATTTAAATATATTTTACAAATAAACTGTGTATTTATACTCTTTGTTTAATCTGTTATTATGATTATTTAGAAATATAATTTAATATATTTTATATGATATAAATATGTATTATTATTATTACAAAATTATTTATTAAACAAAACATTACAAAATAAAGATTAGCAAGTATTTAGTAACACTCATATTTGAAACGTCCTACAGTTTTCATAATTATAATAATAATAATAATAAATGTAAATTCTTTTAGAAAATGACTAATTAAGTACTTGATCAGCTTTATTTTTTATGTAATACATTTTAAATACAACAAACTTGATTAAACAATACAACATGTAGTCAAATTCAAACATTTTATAATTTCAAGGATATTATTCTTATTATTATTATCATTAACAATATATTCAAATAAATGTAAATTAAAACAACTAATATTTATATATATATATATATATGTATATATATAGATAATCATCAAATCCAACTAAATACACATTTTTATTTTTGTAAAATGTATTCAATTAGATTTTCATGATTTCATATGATTTATGTTTTTATTATTTATCAATAAAAATAACCTGTTTTATTCTGTTTAGACAAAAAGGAAGGATTTATGGACTGAGTTTGAGTATTTTTAGGATTTTAAATGAAATGAAAGGAATCCAAAAATAATATCTGAAGGCTTCAAATTTAATTGGGCAGAAGCAAGTGTTTAACATCCATCACTTCAAACGACAACGGCACTTCAAACCTTCAATTAACAGTCAAACGTGGATCTGTGACAGTCCTTGGAGAAGTAATGACTTGACACCAACACCATGTGGAGAACTGACAGCGAGCCAACACGCATCTGACCTTTAGCCCTGTGGGAAATCACGCCGCAGCAAGCTAAGAGCATTATCAGCCGAATCGGCTCTTAGATTAGCTTTTCTGCCTGAGATTTGTCTCTGAGTACAGGACTTTGGTCTTTCTGTCTGTCACAGCAGCAGATTCCCATGCAGATTCTCTTTTTCCATCTGTCTGTCATCGTGATGGACAGATGCACAGCAGGGAAAGGTGAAAAACAGACAGATCTAGGATGCATTGAAAGTGATTAGCATGCACGCTGATAGGCGACATGTCCTCAGTGAACGATGACACCTGCCAACTTCTTTCATTTGCATGCAGAAGATCTTCAAAGCGCCAATCCCTGTCGAACTTGTTCTGTCCTCCCTATATTCTCTTGCTAGGACTGTGTGGCTGAACCAAAAATAGATTGGATAAATTCAACAGAATACTGTGTTTGCTAAAACAAGAAATCTATTAATTTATAATGTCTGACTTGTCTGTTCGATTACGACGTCATTAATTGATCTTTACCTCACATCTATGCCATATGTACAAACTACTACTACATATACTGTACAACATTACTGTGGTGTAAAGCTGCTTTGCAATGATATGTATCGTGAAAAGCGCTATACAAATACATTTGAATTGAATTGAAAAATTTCATAATTTTGCATTAAGACTTTTGCAGTGCCAAAATTATTTTCATGATATGATATGATAACATTAATAGTGATAATAATGAATAATTTGAATATTAATATTAATATTAATAATAGTACTAATATTATTATCATCAGTTTATTTGTAAAGTATAATAATAATATTAATAATAATAATAATAATTATTATTATTATTACTATTATTATCATCATCATCAGTTTATTTGTAAAGTATAATAATAATAATGATAATTATTTTTATTATTATTATTATTATTATTATTATTATTGTAGTTGAGTTTACAGTTGAGTTTAATGAGTGATGTATAATAATAATAAAAATAAATATAATAATAATATATTTTACAAATTAACTGATAATAATAATAATAATAATAATAATAATAATAATTATAATTATTATTATTATTGTTATTGTCATTATTATCATTGTTGTTATTGTTATGCTTGAGTTTACAAATTAAGCTGTAAATATAATAATATAAATATTAAAAACGTATTATCACAACTTATTGTTAAAGTTTAATGTGTAATGTATAATAATAATAATAATAATAATAATATACTTTACAAATAAACTGAAAATAAAAATAATAATAATAATAATAATTAGATGATTATTATTATCATCATCATCATCATCATTATTGTTATTCTTAAGCTGTAAATATAATAAGAAGAGTATTACTAACTTATAACAACTTATTATTATTGTTGTTGAAGTTTAATTTGTGATGTATAATAATAACATAATTTGCAAATGAACAGATAACAATAACAACAACAATAACAATAACAACAACAACAACAATAATAATAATAATTATTATTATTATTATTATTATTTAGTTTACAAAATAAGATGTAATAATAAAAAATTATGATAACAACCCAAACTAACAAACAATGAAGCCTTAGATTAAAAAGTGAAAGTGGACAAGAATTGGACAGCTCTTTAAAAAGGAGAGAGAGAGAAAAAAGATTCCCAAACAAAACATATTCTGCTTGGTGCTTGATTTTGTAGATCAGCATCACATCTAAACGCAATCTCTACCCAGCAACACATTTCAACTGTCGCCAGGTAAACGCGGTTATACCTCGAAACCCTGCTTCTTGGCACAGCTATAAACTGCATCCGACTGAATTTCAGAAGTCGTTGTATCATGGTTCGAAAAGAGAAAGAACACACACAGTGAGAGAGAATGAGCTTCCATCCAAAAATAGCACAAGCCCTGTTAAATATTTTAGGCGCTCGGCAGACAGAAAGAAGACGAAGAAAAAAAATCCCTAGCCACAAACAATAACACTCCAGTGCTGAATGATTAAAACATCCAGTCTTGAATTATAACTGTACGAATGCGATGAACCGCTCGCCCCGTAAATCCCTCCAGCTCGACCAGGGCCAGATTTTACAAGCCAGCGCTGTTATTTAGGTGCAAGCTTTGTGGAAACTAGGAGCTTGGCGAAACAAAGTGAGATTAGTCAGTGCTAGGAAAAGCAGGCCACTTTTAGCAACGGTTCGTGGTTGCTACTGTCACGCCAGCAACAAACGGCTTAGCGCGGGGTGGGAGAACAGGGATGAGGGAACCTCCGAGAGCTTGGCACTTCTCACCCACTCACAACCTATGACATCCCATCAAAACCACCCATAGGCCATCAAGAAGGAGCCGAGAGGATTTGTGGGAGAGATGTGGAGGTAATGGGCGTCAGGGTCTTTCGTGGCAAGCCGAGTAAAGGCGGAGCGGAGGGCTTGATCAAAGGTAACCAGCCTCTAGAATGATAAGCAGCTCAGCGCCGAGGTGAAGAAATGCCGCATGCCGCAGAGCAACACAAACGCTGTGTAAAAATAAAAGTGCATGCTCAAATGCAAGTGTGCCAGTTCCTTAACCCGGAGTTACCCTGCTCTCCGACGCTCTCGCAATAATCAATGCTGCATGAAAACACACACAGACAAGAAACGGTGTTTCTATGCTACATTACTACGCTTTTTACAACGCTGCAGAAACGTTGTAATGGCACTGTTAGAAAATCTCCTCGCATTGTTTTTAGAAATCTCATAGCATCGCAAAAAAGGCCATGAATTTCCTTAAAAATAAGGTGCTTGGTAATGTAAGTTCTTTTGGCGGGAAAAACCTTTGAAAATATTCAAAAGATCGCAATTTAAGAACGCAATTTAAAGACTTTAAAAACGTTTTTTTTTTCATCCTGAAATATAGCAAAAAGTGTTTTATTATTTTCTAGCCATAAAAATTAATGTATAAACATTGTTATCTACCATGTGATGTGCTATTGTGTATCGCCAAAATGTTTTGATGTATATTTTTAAAGGTAAAGAATAATATATTAAATATTTTAAGATTTATTATATTTATATGTTATATATTCACATATAAATTAAACAGTGTCTGCAAATTGATTTATTTTTCAAATATTTGCATAACATTGCAGAAACACTGTAATAACATGGTAAGCAAATCTCAATGCAAAAACTCTGCATGTTGTGTGACTATCAACTACATTTTAAAGCTGCTTTTTTTAAATTTTCAATAATGTAATAATTTTGCAATAATAATACACTTAACAAAGCATAATGCAAAAACACTGTAATGACATCGTTGCAATGTTTAGAAACTTTCTGATATCCAAGATGCCACTAAGCATCACCTAAATTTCTGCTTATTACAATATTAATATATCATTATTATATGATATTAAGTATTAATTTGTTAACTTTTTTCATGCATTTGATATTCGTTGAATTATATGTAAATGATCTGAACGTTGAGTGCCGAGTTCACTACATAATCTGCAGCATACTGAAATTATTGCAAGTTATTTGAGTCACAAACATTAAATATGTAAAAAAATACAAAGAGAGACCAAGCCAGTAGCGATGGACAAATTGGAGATATAACTGTCCTGTTCTGTCCTATGGAGCCCACGCTCGTGTCTGTCCTGTAGTGAGATTTATTTGCCTATTCCGGGAAAGAGGAATTAGACTATTTCTGAGGACTGTGAAGGGTACGGCCTTGATCCAGGAACGATGAGATGCCTGCTGCTAAAACTAAGCCGGAGCACCACGACAGTCCCATCATCCCGGCAGCATGGGAGTCAGTCGCTAAACCTCTACTAAACCTGTTTATAAACCTCCAATCAAACTAGGTCAGACTAATCGATTTATTTTGCAGAAACCTAGCGGGCTAATAATAGCGATTAAGTTGTGTTTTAGCGTAACGAGTAGGTGGGGACGGAAACGAGTGCTGGTGGAGCCACGAGGGTGGATGATTATATCTTCAAAACGAGTGCAGACGTCAGCTGCAGGGCTGTCTCATCCCTAATTCATACTGACACCACATCCTCTGCGCTACATAACAGAGAGATCTGTGCAGTAATTACCAGCGCAGACATGTATATTCAAGAGAAAACAAGGAGGTGATCGAGAGAGAGAAAATAAGGAAAGCGATAAGGCGGAGGAAGATTTTATTGCTCAAATGTTGTTCTTTTATAGCTCGTGAGACCTAATAGTTCTCCGTTATGTTCGCTTAAAGTCAACATGAAATCGAAAATTGACTATGTTTACGATCTTTATACATAATTTGCTCACCCTCATGTTGTTACAGACCTCAGAGCGTCTTAGTCCAGGCAATGGAAGTCAATTGGAGTTCAAAACAAAACTAGACTTTTATTGTATGGACAAAAACATGCAGAGACATGTTCCACAGAAGAAAGCTCATTTTATCAGTCATCCCTGATAGATAATTGCTAATGCTACGACATTCTTTTTCTAGAGAGCATTTGATCAAATTAAAAGGTGAATACAAAGTGACTAATAAGCATAGTAATATGCTTTTTGATGACCTCCAAAATCAGTGTCGTAGTACTTGAGACCAGACTTTTTGGACTTGATAGTGACTCAGACTCAAGCCTCTTTAGGTCTCTGTCTGGATTCAGACTCTGCTCTTAGTCTCGACTCTGAATAAATCTTTTTGGTTTTGGCCTTGATTCAGAATTGTACCTTTTTGGGTCTATCTTAACTCGGACTAACCATTTCTGGTTTTAATCATTTTAGTCTTAGTCTTGACTCAGACTTGAACCGTTTCTGATCTTGGTCTTGACTAGGAATCAACCCTGTTGTAGTTTTGGTCTCGACTCAACTAATTTCTGGTCTGTTTCTTGAATCGGACTCTAACCTCTTTTAGTCTTAGACTTGACTCAGACTCAACTCATTTCTGGTTTGTTTCTTGCCATGTACTCAGCCCTCTACTAGTCTTAGTCTTGACGCAAACACGACCCTCTCCTGGTTTTGGTCTTGACTTAGACTCAACATGTTTCTGGTCTGTTTCTTGAATCAGACTCTACCCTTTTTTAATCTTAGTCATGACACAGACTCGACCCGTTTCAGGTCTTGGTCTCGACTAGGAATCGACCCTCTTCTAGTTTTAGTCTTGGCTCAGACTCGACTCGTTTCAGGTTTGTTTCTTGCCTCGGATTCGACCCTCTTCTGGTCTTAGTCTTGATTCAAACTTGACCCTCTTCTGGTTTTGGTCTTGACTCAGACTCGACTCATTTCAGGTTTGTGTCTTGCCTCGGAGTCGACCCTCTTCTAGTCTTAGTCTTGATTCAAACTTGACCCTCTTCTGGTTTTGGTCTTGACTC
>JAUMHQ010000087.1:11240211-11254862 GCA_032361165.1 Enteromius paludinosus
CAGTTGTGTGTAATGAATCTAAAATATATGAAAGTCTAATGTTTATCAGTACATTACAGAAAATAATGAACTTTATCCCAATATGCTAATTTTTTGAGAAGGACATGTATATATATATATATATATAGAGAGAGAGAGAGAGAGAGAGTTTTCTGACTTAATTATAAACAACCATACATAGTCATGGCCTTTTGGATTAACTTATTTATTTTACATTAACATTAGCTGCCATTAAATTACTGCAATAACTACTTTTAGAAAGGCTGAATCACCTTCGACAGTTAAAAACCTCGACTCGACAGCAAACATTCTTGCTCAGGCAGTCTAGTAAGCCATTACAAGTTATTACATTTTGATAAAATATAATGAAGACAAGCGTTTTTTTTTCTTTGAATTTGCTTTGGGACGATGGATCGTTCACATTTTTTTAAGAAAGTACATTAGAGGCAATTTTTTCACATGCTTCATTGCTTTAATCGAAACCAATCAATTCTTAGTATTTGATCTAAAGTTATTTCAGTCAGAAGTGCTTTGTTTTTGCTTTTCTACTGAGAACACTACTGTTTTCATCTGCACTTATTACCTTCTTTGATTTTTCCTTCTTCGTGGCTTGTAGTTTTGGCATCCCCATTCGATGACTAACACATTTGTGTTAACATGGCAAACCAAGGAGCGTTTTACAAGATCTTCAAGTATTGATCTGATTCGTGGGGTGAAATGGGAAAACAAAGGGAAGGTGTGAAATGAATAAGAAATTGTAAAAACACATGGCAGTGTATGCAACATGTGCCTCTTCTACATCAGTCTGTCTTCTTTCCACCTGCCTGTCTGTCGTTATTGCTCTCTGTTATTTGATTTATCATTCTGTCCGTCTATCTATTGCTTTGTCTTTATGTTGTTATCCATCTACAGTATCTGTCTTCCCATCACTTTCTGCTGTTCTGTCTATATATCAGTCCGTCTGTCTGTTGTTCTGTGTCTGTGTGTCCCTGTCTGTTTCTCCTTCCTTTCCCTGTTTGTCTTTTGTTCTATCTGTCTCTCTCTCCGTCTGTTGTTCTGTCTCTCTGTGGATTCTGTCATTCCACAATGTCTGTCTGTCTGTTCATCTGTTGTTGTTTTTTAGTCTGTCTGTCAGTCCGCCTGATTTTATTTGTTTGCTTTTTTATCCCTTCCTGTCGTTCTGTTCATCTGTTAATCTCTGTTTGTATGTTGACCATTGTCTGTCTGTCATTCTACTGTATCTATCTGTCAGATTTTCTATCTCTCTGTTGTCTGTCTTTCGTTCTGTAGTTCTATCTAACTGCCTGTCTATACACTATTTGACTTCAAGTAGAAACACGACCCTTCAACACAGAATCACTCATTGCCAAACGGCTGGCAGCTTTGGGAAATAATCCAAACCAATTTTACAGCATTTGATCTGTGATTTATATTGAATTGATGTCGATAAAGTGAAGTCATTTCATACGCCTGAGCCACGTGATCTCTGTGTGGTCCTGAGGGACTTATCACATAAATGTGGGACTCTGCTTTGAAGCACTTGTAATTTTGTGTTAGTGTTGTCTTCATATATTTATGTGTCGGTGGTGAGAGGGAATTGAAAAGGATGATGCATCTTTGGATACCCATGAATTAAATGAGCACTTAAGTTGAAAAGCTTTTCTCGAAATGAAACCTATAAAGAGATCTTTGTGATCAAATGTTTAATATGAGATCAGAGAATCCTGACCTGAAGATGATTCCCATCATGTATTTAGCCTAAAGCACACTTCAAAGAGTATTTTTCATTTCAGCAAAACACAATCTACAGATGCTAGTTGTGAAAGAGAGTTTTGTTGTGATGCTCTGCAAATGGGACTTCTAGAAGCAGAGAACATGATATGAATCAATCTGATTTTTTTTTTTTGCGTCCGTGAACTTCACTTGGGTTTCTTCCCATGGGCACTTGGGCTCAAAGTTAAGCTAATGACTTGTTTTGAGAAGGATTCAATGGCTCTCTCTTTCCTCTGGTGTTCATATCAAGCCTGAGAGGCTGAACATCTGCTAGTATAGTCCAGGAAGTAGACACAAGTGAGCACATCATGTTTTCCCAGTGCTGGAAACCAAATCTCCCGAATTATTCCAAACATGCATTTCAGTGCTTCAAGCTTAAAGTGGGATTTCAACCTATTAATGCTTAAATAACAGAGATTAAGGACTTCAAGTAGTTTAGGAAGTTAAACCCTCCTTGAATCGCATATAGTCGCATATAGTGCATTAAATTATTGTAAATATGTTTATTTTAATTAAAATATTATGGAATAATTTTAATGATATATATGAACATTCAGCCGAAAATAAAAAAAAGTGATATTTTTTGTAAAAAAAAATTAAATACAAAAAAAAATATATATGTATACATATATTAATCCAAAACTTAAAATAGTCAAAAAATTAATATAAAACAAATAAAATATTACTTTTATTATTTTTGTAATATATATTTTGTATAGTGTTTGTATATATTTCTACACATGCATTTGTGCTTTGTGTATTTAATTTGTATATATAAGTACACACATATAAATGTATTTGTTTCAGATTTTTTTGTATATAGTTCTATAATAAATATATTTATATATAGTATATTTAAACAAATAACACAAGCAAATATATATATACACACACACACACACGCACACACATATTATATTACAAGAAATAATACACGATTTATGTTTTATATTATTTGAATTTTGGATTTATAAAATAATGTTAGTGTTATTTTAGTATCAAAGAAAATAAAATAATTTTTATTTATGTTTTGAATGTTATTATTTTCTTATTACATTTAGATTTTTATTAAAATTGTTTTGTTTGTCTATTTATTTATTTATTTATAGTTTATTTACGTATTTATATTAATGGCTATTTTATTTAGGATATTTGATTAATTAAAAATAATAATAAAAAAATAAAAATAACCTTGTATCTAGTACATTTAAAATTTAAAAGCGTATATTGTAATATGGGACTTTTTGTTGTTGTTGTTGTAAAAACATTTGAAAAGATTTTTTAAATTTGCCCTTTTGTTATGCTTGTACAGATCATCCTTAAAAAACAATGTAATTCCTTCCAGATAATGCACTTTTTCATAGGTGCAGCACTTGCAAATCATATTTGAACTTTATGCAGTTTATTTAAATGAATATCTATGTCTTTGTCCCTGATATTTCTCCACAGTAGACAGTTTCAGAAACCCCCGTGTCCTAAAACCTTTTAAATTGTTTACTGTCACATCACAGCCCTAACCTGACTCAAATGTGTGCTCTGGAGAATAATTACTGAGCGTGTAACGTCCAAATGTGATGGAGTCCTGTCTTACAGGGTTTATGTAAAACACGCAGCCTGCATAAAATCCTGTCGCTAATAGGTCCATTTAGATGCATGTGTTCTGGATCCATCAACCTGTTTCCTGTGCTGTTCAAAACACAACGCACTTCTGGAGAGAAACAGGCTATGTTTCATAATATGAATCATAACATGCCAGTTAAAATTTCTGCCCTTTGTCATGTGAAATGTGTGCAAATTCTCCTCATGTAGAACGGTGTTGTTTTAGTAGCATTGATACACTATCAGAGGTTTTTGTTCATAGATGTTATATCTTTGTTAGAATTTAATTCAGATTAAGTATTTATTATTATTAAACCATTAAATATGTGTCTGTATTTTCATTGTTGCGTTAAATAATATTATTATTGTGTTTAATGTGCCCTTTTGTGCACTCTATAAATTAAATTAAATTACTAACAACCAATTGCACTTTTTATCTCACATTTAAATATGAAATATTATTATAATAGTATTATTTTGTAGTATATTATTAGTAATGTGCATTTTCATGTTCTTCATTCATTCTTCAGTGAAGACACGGGAGGACACAGCCTCTCCTGGTTCCAGCGCTGGTGACACAGCACTCCGGGTCCACATCAGAGGAAACAAAATACATTTGCTTAGATGGGGACCTCAGGGCACTAGGCCCAAAGGTGTGGAAAATGGCTCTTTCTGTGAGAAAGTGGGTCCTGCCGACCCGTGGGCAATGGCAGCTAAGTGCACGTAAGCTTCTGGGACTGAGATGTAACCCCCCCCCAAAATAGAAACTTTGCCAGGGAAGTTTTGCAGACCTGCGGGTGTTCTTGGATCGTCCCTAAGCTGTAGGCGGCATCTCCGGGCATCGTGTGCCTCAGCGGGGGATGGAGCAGAAGGTCTGGTGCCCTTGGGGATGGGCAGGAGGAGGCAGAGGTGGAGTAACTCCGGGACTGGATGTGGGACATTGCCTAGGTCTGCTGTTGAACTGCCGAGAACCTCTGGGCTAAGTCCTCGACAGTGTCGCCGAATAGGCTGTCCTGGAAGATGGGAGCATCAAGAAAGCATGCTTTTTGACGTCGCTAATAGACCATGGTTGTGGACATAAACTGACCAAGGGCATGCCTGGAGGGCGAAGTCGGTCACGCCTTGAAGTTCCTGCATTGCCCCTTGATCAGGAGGGCAAAGTCGCTTGCGGCATGATGTTCCTGCATTGCCCCTTGATCAGGACCACTCTCGTGCAGCTGCTTTAACACTTTAGCCTGGTAGACCTGGGCAGGCGGCAGCTAGAGTCCCTGCAGGGCAGGATGTGGGACATCACTTAGGTCTGCTGTTGAACTGCCGAGAACTCCTGGGCTAAGTCCTCGACAAGTGTCACTGGGGGGGACACTGCCGGGCCGTGGTCCTAGACCCCAGGAATCAGTCATCCAGGCTCGAAGGATTGGACAATGGGCACACGGGGTACCTTCAATCCGATCCCCTCAGCGGCTCAGAGGAGCATAGCCAGAATATAGCCGACAATTCAGCGGTGGAGCGCTGTCCCGGCGTGAGTTCCACCTCACTAGCCGACTCTCCCTCTGACGCTGCAGAAGACATCTCAGCCTCTCGGGGTGCCCCAAAAGAGACGATGGGACCGGAAATCGGGGGAGAAATATCTTCCAGGAGCACCACGGGACTACGCGGTGGAGCAGAAGTCAGTGGAGATTTTACCCCCGACGGAACATTCTGGACCGTCACCGTGAGGTCCCCCAGCTGAAAAGCCAGGACGGCTGGCTGACTTACCGCGGGAAGTACGCAAGGGGAGCAATCTCGCGAACGAGAGGTGGGACCTCAATGTAGCCATGGCCATCTGTTCACAATGAACACATGAGCCATCCGTCTCATCGTGTTTCCCAGCCATGTCAGGCAGGGATTGTGTCCATCCGATCAGGTGAGGAAATTTCCACACCCAGAAGCGCATGGTCGGATCGACATTCCGGAGAACACCTTTCCAACCGTGAGAAAATTGCTTTTTTCTCCTGGATTGCCCAGGGAAGACATTTTGCAATGACTCCGTGCACTCAGTCGGTCTTTGCTTGCTGGAATGCAAAAAGCTGGTACAGCCAGCCTTAAAAAAGGCCATCAGCCCGCAGGATCCGCTTACAGCCGCCAGGTCAGACGAGAGAGCATGAACAGGAACTCTTTTTAATCAATCTCCTCTCCAACTTCTGCACGAAAGCCGAGGGTGTAATTGGATAACATTTTTTTGTTTGTTTTTATATTTCATGATGAAAAACGGATTTTTGAGATGTAAATTCAATATCACAAGAACTGTCTGTCTCTCTTTTTTTAATAATCTAAATAAATTTTTTATTATTATTTATTTTTATATCATTATACAAACAAAATTTAATTAGATATAATAAATAACACCCGAGTGTTATATGAGAATAATACAGCACAGCTATCACAGCCATCATAGAATAATTAATTACACAGTAATGGTCAGTTGAAACAGATTAAACCGTGCAGTGTTCAGCTTTCCTTTTCAAACACAGATTCAATCCTGAGATTTCCAGGCTGTGGGACGTCACCACTGATGCAGGAACCCTTGATCTTGTCATCCTGCACCTCCTTTAGTCTTATCTTTCCAAAAACCTGGACACGATCGGATCCCAAAACAGTTTGCGATAATGCAGCGATGACGGCAATGACCGGTCCGAGATTGTTGTTTAGGGCCCAATCTCACATCGTCGACCCTTGTTTTCACCCACGACTGTTACAATAATAGAAAGTGATGGTGGAGAGAGAACGAGAAGAGAGAGCTGGAGAGATTAGTGTCACTGTGACGCTATGCAAGCTGACTAGCGTGTGTGTGAGTGATAGTGGATCTCCGAGGCTGTTAATGCGGAAGCATGCGGAGGCATTAATAGAGCTCTGATGTGAAAATAACGAATAACCCTGAGCGCAGCTCTGAGATGGGGCCATTAGCCCGAGGCTGTGGCGTTGGCCTGAGACTCACACAACACATCACGCGCTGCCATTAACACAAGTCCACAGTAAAACTAGCAGATACTGTGCAGAGTGGTGCTTAACGCAGCAAACTGGCTTTTTAGCAGTGATTTAAAGTGCAATATTGTGCCTTTTGGTAACACTTTTGGTTTTATTTTTCATTACAAGTGCATTGTGCATCAGTAAAATCTAATTTAGGTTTACTTCGGCTGTTTTCTGCCAGAATATTAGAATGAAATGGTTGTTGTATCTTATAAAGCCAGAGACACGCTGCATGCTTTTAGCAATCTTATAAGATCATTGCATGTCACACTGTGTGACATAGATCTAATAAACCTGGCTACGACAGTAGTGTAGTGTAGACTCTACAATGATTATTGGTTGAATGGTTGGTCAGTCATTGTGGATCATAATTATATCAATTATTTATAATTAATATAATTTTAAAACTGTTCAAAGTGTGGGATTTGCTATTTATTTATTTATCTATCATAATTTTAGTTTATATTTAGTATATATTTATATTATATTTAGCATAATTGTATGCTCACCAAAACTGCTTTTATTTAATCAAAATATAGAAAAAAAACCAGTAAAATATTAATATTAAAAGTCTTCAGTGTCACATGGTCCTTCTGAAATCATTACAGTATGATGATTTGTTGATTAATTAATGTCTGATTATTAAATAAAGTTGTACAGTGCAGCAATGTACAGTCAATTTTGATAAATTGAATGCATTTCTTATTACAAAATATGTAATAAAAAATACTGATAAAATAATTAATGATTGTCCATTTGTATATCACATTTTTAGATATCTATATTTTTTTACTTTTTATTTTTCATTTCACATAATTTCCCAGAAACGTATTCATTTTAAATAGTAATGCATTTATTATTAATTAATTATCCTTTATTTAATATGAGCTTGGTTAAATATTTACATTTTACTTCATTTTAATAAATTATATTTAAAATTAGTCCCAATTGGCTTCATTTTCTAGCTTTTTTCATACTATCTCAACAATTAAAAATATATTTACCTTTTTCACTTATCTTTGTTTCGAAAAAAAAAAAAATATTGTTTACAAATTTACACCAGGTTTACACCAAAAGTCTTGTGGTTGCTAGGGTGATCTAGATGGTTGCTCAGGTGATCTGGGTGGTTTACAAGTTCAAACCAAAAGAACCCATTTCCTTTATGGTATTCTGTTCCCTATATGCTGTCTAGCTCAGTGTCTTTCTTTAGTGTGCGTTACATTAGCAAAATTTTGCAGTCAAAAAAGGTCTATTTCTAAGTCAAGTCACCATTATTTATATGGCACTTAATCCAATGCAGATTTTCTCAAAACAGCTTTAACAGGGAATTAGTGTGTTGAAATACCATTGGAAGTGAAGCACAGCACACAAGCAAATAATTTTCAAATCTGCGCAACCAGCTTGAACCCATTGTGAAATCTGCATAGGAAGTTTTCTCCAATTTGTTTGGATTCCTTTGGAAACGACTGGATTTCAGTCACAACCCTCACTGAACATGGATAAATGTGCACGGCTGACGTCTACGGGCCTCTGTTTTGCCAGTTTATTTTTCAATAGGCAAAAACCGTACTTTTATTTGTTTGGAAAAGTAATAGCACACCATAAAGAGCCATCATTCATGTTCGTAGCACAACGGGACGAGTTCCACACCTCGTTTAATTCTTAGGGTTAAGGGTTTATTCGATAAATGTAATGTCATATTTCCATTCGGCGAGACTAGAAATAAAGCACTGTTCAGCTCCAGTTTCTCATTTCTGAGGTATTTGTCTTCTTGGCGTGTTTCGTCGTTTATCATCTTAACACATTACTACACCTTGAGATTACCACATCTTCCCTCAGGAGTCCTTCTCCATTAGAAAGATCCAGAATTCTTTGGCCAATGGTGCGTTTGGCTCGACGGCACTTCCAGGAACGCGACTCAAACGGATGTGCAACCACAATCTGAAGCCGCCAGCAGCTCTTAGGCCGTAACATCCATCACTCAGGCCGGGGAAGGTCAGGCACCACCTCTGATGTATGTCACAAAGCCCCAACCCTTCACTTCCCCTCCGGGCAGCACACCTGCTTTTAAAATTCATGAAATCATCGCTCCTAAGGTTGCTCGTTTGTCACCTCCACACTTTTTCACTCCCTTTTTCTGTCTCTCATGCTATTGTCAGGAAACACATTAAGGGAACGGGAAACTTTAGCTGGTGTCGTGGTGGTGGGTAACTTGAGCACAATTTGGCTGTAGGGGTTCATCCTGGGCCGACGAGGACGTATGGCGAGCCAGCGATGTTTTAACATATGTAGATGTAATCAAGACACGTGATAACGGCAAATTAAATTAATATCGGTTGCTCAAGGCCAGGCGGAAGTGAAGTTTATCGTACAGTATTTTGCATTACCAAAATAAAGTACTCTTCATGCGGATCCCCCGGCGCGTCTGGAGCGCATGAAGATAAATTTGCTTCTCCAGAGAGCGCACATGGTCACTAGAGGCTTCATTAGCTGGTTTAATGAAAGAAGGGAATTGAGTGCCTGTAGAGCAACTCTCCTCTCCTTTCTTCTCTCCAGCTAGATGCTCCTCAGTAACGTATGATGCTACCACTGGTGTTGGCTTCAAAACCGGGCGATGCCTGGATGTTTTGACTGGGAATTAAAACAAATTTTAAAGATCAAAATCCAAATAAATCTTTGTCAGGATGGTAGGTTTCTATAAACTAAATTATTTCTTAAGAAAAATCAGTTTTGTTAAAGTAATTTAAAACGTTTTTGTTTTTCTTATAAATATGTCATGTGGTCCATCCAACATGCAGAAATAGTCATTGAAAGAAAGACAGAGGCGCCTAACAGACCTGTAAAAAGTCTCCTAAAACGTCTTGTTATTTTACTTTGTGAAGGTTATTGTCAGGTTGTAAAATGTTATGCGGTACAAACATCCAGATATTCAAATTTTATAGTCATGTCGAGCAACCAACATGCAGAACCATGCAAAACAAATATTATTTTATTTTTGTGACATGGCAAGGTTATTTATAGATTGTAAAATGTCATGTGGCACAACCACCCATATGTTTAAATGTTATTTATATGCCACTAATATAGCTGAAATAAAAGTCATGTGGTGCAACCAACATACAAGATCATGCATTAACAGAAAAAAAAAGAGGATACTAACAGACCCTAAAATAAGTCTCCTAAAATATGTTTATTTAATTATTTTTTGACTTGGCAAGATTATTTATAGGTCGTAAAATGTCACTTGGAACAACCACCCATATATGGCAATTGAATCTATGTGCTACTAATAAAATACTATACTAATACAATATTCTACAATAGAAAAATCATGGCCTTAGTCCAAAGTTATCCTGCTGGCAAAATCTGGTTGGTCTCCCAGCCTAACCAGCTGTCCAGTGCACAAAAGAAGACCAGGTAAACAGTCTGTTGGAATGAGCTGTGGTTGTATTGCCAAATTAATCAATTGCCAAGAGAGTCGTCTTGCTGTTATTGAGTTGTTGTCTATGCAGAGTGTTTCAAACCAGTCATTTATGTGGTTAGCATGCTTCATTTGAAGGTACTAGAGCATAGCAGTTTACTACATTAGTGCAATGCCTTCCTAGTTGAACCATCCTTCACATATGAATAGAGAGTCTTCTGAGAGTAGATGCACTGTAGCCTTGTGTGTGTGTGTGTGTGTGTGTCGCATTCAACAGCCTCCATTTTGTGACTCATTTCACCCACAGTGCAGTGAAGCACCTGCTTCTCGTGATTAGCACTATTATTAAGACGCTTGGTAAGCACTGTACATTATGCAGAGACATTTATAAATACACATATCTTTTCTCCCCGCCTCTTTGTTTACCTGTTTGAATTCCCATGTACAAGAGGCAAAACCTGTGCCATCCTGCATTTTTCTGTACAGCTTGTTTGTTTCCTATAAACCGAACAAAGCGTGTGCAAAAGGTGACTTGTGTCATTTCTGACTAGCGTCACCAAATGCATTTCCTGAAATAATGATTGTTTTGTTACCTGCTGTGTTAGTTTTCTTTCTTTCTTTCTTTTTTTTTTGTTCAGCAAAATTTCTTTTGTGATTCCGATTGTGAAGTTTTTGCCTTCAAAGATGATAGAACATTATACTTCAGGCAGAGCAAAAGAATATCAATGACTGAAGAATCCTGCTGAGCAACTATGCTCCTTTTCTGCTGGAGTATGTGGACTCAGTATGGCTGGAGTCAGCAAACTAATCTGAACCGCATGTACAGATGGAGTTTTGAGATTAAATGAATACATGCACTAAACGAATCGGTGAATATATAGTTGTTTTTTTAAGTCTGAACAAACACTGCCATGATACTGCAAATAAATCTGAACCAGTTTATAATATATATATATATATAGTTATAAGGATGTTGCACTTATCAAATCAGTAAAACAATCTAAATCATTTATTACACAATGGGTTTTGTGAGTGTGAATAAATGCTGTGATGTTGTACAAAATGAAATGCTGACATTATTATTCCACATTTCAACTATCAAGGATTGAGGGAAATACAAAATGTTTCTTCTTTTGCTCTTACAGTTTCCCAGACCTTGCGAGGCTAGCGTCCTCAATACTTAATTACTCAACTTGATCATTTTCTTTGCCAGCGCTTGCTTGGAATTTCTTAGAAGAAATCCGTTGCCTACCTTTTCCGCTGAGACCAATGGTAATAGCATTTCCTGCATTTATACGCTTTGACATAAAATCCATGTCAGTTCTTCACTTGACGTGCATAGATTTAATTATTTTTTTGCTGAAAATTGCCTTTCACTTTTTTTTTTTTCATGTGCATCTTTCCATTGCATTCCTCTGTGGTATTTTTCTAAAAATAGGGTCACATGACAAAAACGGTGCCCAGTTTGCTAGATTAATAAGACACGCTTCACCCACTGACACATTTTGCCCCACTTTCCAAGCATATAAATAGGCCCAAACTAAATCTGCACACTTCACATATTTCCCTCACTGATTGTATTTGAAAATCTGCTGAATGGCTATAAATGCGCTAATGGATATAAATATGTTTAATAAATTAACAGTGCAAGGGATGCAAAGAAATTTGCATAACTTTCCAGGCGATTCATGTGGCTTCAATGCAGGCCTGCTTATGAGGAACAGTGCTGCCGGATCCAGATGAACGGGCGATATCAGTGTGTCTGAAGACTATTACAGACTGTGCCACTCTGCAGCTCATAGCAGAAGACCAAATCACCTCTCCCGAGCCAAACCCGACGACACTTCCTCAAATGGGACAAGACAGGTGGGGTGAATTGCTTCCCTCTCTTTGCAGTTTCTCCCTGCCTGGCAATTCTCCATCTCATTGGATGTGTATAAGACACACAACCGACAGCAATATTGCCCAGTGGTTTAGAGCCGCCGTTTGGCCGTCATAAGAAACTAAAACTCTTTATTTTGTTTATTCGTTTGATATGGCCGTCTGTGTTCATGTCGGCCCAGATTTTCTGCTCTGCCATGGCAGATCAAAGCAGAATCACTGGCACACTGCATCATGTTAAGACTGATGCTTTTGAAAAGATGCTTGCAATGGTAGGCATGGTCATGTTTAGTTTTGAATCCAGCTGTATGAGGCCAAGCATGAAAAAACCCCCAAAAAAACCAAAATCTGAATATCCATGAAATAACAGATTCCCTGTTTTAACCGGTTATTATTACTAAGATTTTTACTAAGAGTTTTAGCTGAAACCATGGTAATCGGGGATGCATAAAATTATTTTTTTTTTTTACATTTTCTGAAGATCAGGCAGAATTTAATTATTATTTTATCTTCAGGAAAACATGTAACTATCTTCGGTAGCATCTAAAGGGCAGGACTAAATGAAAAAGAAAAAACAAAGGCAATATTACTGTAGATCCATTCTGTTCAAAAATGTTCACCCCCCTGCACTTAATGCATGCTTTTTCCTTGTGGAGCATGAATGAGCATTTGAACCTTCTGTAATAGCTGCATATGAGTCCCTGAGTTGTCATCAGGGTGAAAAGATGGATCCCAAAATAATACAGTTTAAATGAACACACACACACAAATGTTGCAACCAAGTTGGAAGGGTTTTTCTGAAGAGCAGCAGGAAGTTTAGCTGTTTGGGACAAGGCAAGACTCACATTCAACTACCACTAAACAAACAAACAAAATATCTGTGGATCACTCAGGAAAGAGAACATTATTAAGAATGATGGGGATGTAACCTTTCGAAGGGGTCATTTTGCTAAATTTAACTATTATTTTCTTTTGTGGACTTTATGTAAACATTTTGTGTGTGAAATATATTATTCAGGCCAGTACTAAATAAACAATAAATAATAATTCACATTTTGCAGATTTTGAAAGGGGGGTGTAAACTTTTGAACTCAACTGTATGCCTCTTATGATTCTTATAGAGATGGTAGCCTTCTTCACTGTTCTATGGAAGAAAAGTAAACTACATCTTGGACGGGTGTCATGTGAAGGGGGTGGCTTTATCAACTTCTTGCCCCTCCTGCTTCAGTTCCTTTTGATGTTTGCACAGTTTCTGGGTCAAAGACATTTGCAACAGTCAAAAAAAAGTCTTAACACTCAAATGAGTCATGTTTGGTTGATATGCTGAAGAATTACTCCTCAAAATAATTATATACATTATCCAGTTCTTAAAATATATACAGATATTGGACTTTAGACAGATCAAATACTTAAGGATACAGAAGACCTATTGGTGAGCAAATTAAGTGATGCTGATTTTCTCCAAAGCTGTTCTGATGAAGAAACAAACTCAACCACGTCTTAGATGACCCAAGAATGAGTAAATTCACTACATTTCTACATACTATTCTCTACTTATAAAAACACAATGGTACCTCACAGTGTTGAAGTGTGCAAATTCTCAGCATGTTCATTAGTTTTACTAATTCAATTGTAAAATGGCTGATTTACTCAGCAACTCTGAAATCGTGAAGTGCACATCTCAGTACTTATGAGAAAAGAGATACTTAACCTAGCGTGGAAAATAGAAGTACCCTTTAATAAGACATCATTATCTCGAACAAAGCTCGCGGTACAGCAGAACTCATCAAGAACGGCAGAAAAAGAAAAATATGAGGCGTGGAATAAAGACTTTTTCCATAAACGCAAACTCAAACACGTCATTTCAAGGCTGTAACGATTCCTCCTTTTGTGTTTTCTGTGGAAGAGGGCTGGCATTCAAAGCAACGAACGCACTTCCAGTACTCAAATTAAACACCTGAGGATTGGATTCGACTCACAATGGTGAGTTAACGCCTCACATTCCACCATTTTCAGATAATTGTCTTTTGTGGTCAACCTCTTCTTTTTTCCCTTACATTTGCTGGCTGAGGACGGTCCATAATGAATCCCCCGGCGCTGAGCCTCCTCCGTCATGCCCTTCCAATGTCTGTGGCAAAAGATTATGGAATATACGCCTCTCAGACTCCTCTCGGATGTAAATGTAGACTTCCGCGCTCCCGAGACGCTGATGTAACTAGTGACCTTTTGTGTGTGTACACATTTACATTTCGTGGTGTATAAACTCATCTTAGGAGACCATAAATTGCCGTTAGGGGAATGAGAGCACTAGAAAATAGTGAAACTATGGAGGGAAAACTCGAGCTGGCTGACACTTTTTTTGGTTGCAGCTGATCAATGCACGTCAATAAAGGCTCAGCCTAAAGCGACGACGTCAACGTGTCACACCAGAGACTCTCTTGAGGTTCACTTTAGTCAGGCCTGGTACTGCTAACACTTTGAATGTGTAATGGATTGTGGAGAAAGTTAAGGTGACGGAGTTCATTTACTTTTGCGTGTGTCATTTTATTGGCGCTAAAAATCTTTCGCCTACGCGAGTTTAACCCTACAATGCTGTATGTAGCATCATATGGCTTTCTAAGGCATCTATTGTACATATAGATGTATAATAGGGCTGTAACGATACATGATATAAAACCGAAATCGCGACACTCAGATCCACGATCCTGTGTCACGGTGTGATAAGACAGATGACATTTCATGCGCGCGAGTGACTTTTCAAGCTGGCTTTAGCTACTTTTCATTGAAAAAAGTTGCCAACACTGCTCGTGGCTCCCGTTTCTTTGCGTGTAGATCTGTTTTCCTCTGGAATATGTGATTTACCGCGCGCCAGCATCAGTGGTGCGCTCGCGTAATACTGGCATAGATTTGCCGCCATAGATATGCGAACATTTTCGGTTGTCGATAACGAGGGGTTCAAGTATTTACTCAG
>JAUMHQ010000087.1:11291213-11311131 GCA_032361165.1 Enteromius paludinosus
AAGGTGAAAGTCACCGTATAGACTCCAACCCAACTTTGTCTATAGATTAACGCCGATATTTTTTTTATCGCGCGATATTAATAAATATAATAAATATATGTTTTTATAATTTTTTACTTATGTTTTTCTGTGAATGTATGTATTCATTCATTTGTTAATGTATTTCTACATGAATTTATTTATGCATTTATGAATTAATTTATTTATACTTAAGTCGTTTTTTGGTCCTCCATACTTTAAAGGCGTAGTTCACTCAAAATGTATTTATTTATTCATTTACTTATTTACCCTTTTGCCACTTTAAACCGATATAAATAATTTGTGTTTGTGGGTTGGGGGTTTTGTGGGTGAAGCATAGTTCAATCAAAATAATAAATAAATGAATAAATAAATGTAATGTTTTATTCAATCGTTTATTTACCCTTCTGCCATTCTAAATATGTCTTTTTTCTGTAGATCATTAAACGAGATATTTAGCAGAATGTCCATGCTTCTCTTTTCCATACAGTGGAAGTTAATGGGGACTGGACACCAGTATTTTTCTTCTTATGTTTAACCTTTTCTTATTCAAAAACAACTGCTTTTATTGTGCATTCATGCTTCTTTCTGAATATCATAGAAGCACGTTCCACCTTCACAATGTGGAAAACTGCAACCTTCTGCAAATATATCACCTCATGTTTTCTACAGAAAACAAAACATTGAACAGATTTAAAATTATATGAGAGCAGGTAAATAGAGTAGTTCCCTCAAAAATATAATTTCGGTCTCTATTACCATTTCAACTAAATAATTCTCAAAACCAATTTTCAGTTGTAATTGGCAGCTTTATTTTTAAGATTAACTCGACGCGTTCAGCATTCTGAAGCCGTGAAGTCTCATTAACTAAACATCTGTTATCATACGCATTTGTCTGTTGACTTGGGATTTGTCCTCGACCTATCCATATCCCAAAAATCAATATCAATACAGTAGTGAGTACGAGATAAATAGGCGGGGATTTGGAGGCGGTGTTGTGAATGGTGTTTGTTTAGTAATCTCTTTCCACAGGGCTACTGAGTGAAAGCAGATAGCGCATCTAATGATCTGCAGCGCTGCAGAGTCTCTCAAGCCTCCTGTGAACCCAGCTCTCGCACACTCTCTCAAAGGCAGATGAATCCCACCCTTATCTCCCTTCCACATGGCCAGATACACGTTGATTGAGAAAGATCCCAGTTGTCTTGGCTGCTGTAGTGTCTGCGGTGGGGGGAGGGGAGGGAGGATGGCAAATGGGCCGAGAGAAGAGAGCCAACAGGTACTGCATCACACCGACACAACAAATTAGATTCAGCCACGAGGGGAGGGGAGGGGAGGGAAGAGTCGTCCGGAGAGCGAATTTAAACACGTGTTTACTGTAGATGGAGTCTCGGCTGTGATAAAGTCCTTTCCAGATAGCAATCGGGGAGACGACCTTCTTTGAGGTCGCGCAATCCCATCATGCTTTGTGGCATGGGACAAATAAGTGCGGCCGGGGGAAAAAGAAAACGAAAAGATGGTCTGAAACTCTTAAAAAGAAAACCATCAAACTTTTATTTCACAAAAAAAAAAAAAAAAAAAGAACTACAATATATATATATATATATATATATATATATATGGGAAGTTACACCAAATAGCAAACTAAAGAGCAAATCATGTAATATATTAAAAGATTTATTGACTGTGATTCTGAGTGTTTGTTTTATGCGATTTTTGTTTTCACCTTTTTCACGTTTCTGAGCATTGGTCGCACCACATGAGTTTGATTGGACAATTATATAAAAACAATATTTATAATGTTTAAAAAATATATTATAGCTTATATTTTCAAAGAAATGCTAATAGTAAACAAAATTGTATTTAGGTTTGACTGCAGTGACGCACCAAGTGATGGTTTGACGCTTCAAATAAACATAAAATTAAAAAAAACAACAATTTGATCTTTGTTTTGATCTTGTTGGCATGTGGTGTGACTTCCTGAAAACACTAAACATATGTTATCGTTTTCACCTTAAATGTTTCTGAGCATTGGTCGCACCACATGACTTTTGATTTTTTTATGCTTTTAAATAATATTTTAGCATATATTTCAAAGAAATGACAAAATTGTGTTTAAGTTTGACTGCAATGATAGTAATTTAATAACTGAGGCTTCAAATATTAGTTTGTCATGTGGTGTGACTTCCTAATGTAAAAAAATAAATAAATAAATACAATTCTAAATTAATAATTCATGATATTTGTAAATACATTTTTGTTTTCACATTTAATGTTTCTGAGGATTTGGTTGCACCACATGACTTTAATTTGAAAGTTATCTAAATAAAATATGTATATTGTTTAGAAATAATATTTGTGCACATATTTTCAAAGAAATTCTAATTTAACTGTAGTAATAATTACATTCCAAATCAAAGTTTTAAACAAATACATATTACATCAAATATTACATAATTTGATCTGTAGTTTGTCATGTGGTATGACTTCCCAAAGACATAATAAATCATGGTATTTGTAGATATGTTTTTGTTTTCACCTTGAAAGTTTGATTTGGCGATTATTTAAAGAAAATATTAATGCTATTTTGAAATAACATTTTAGCATATATTTTTTTCAAGAAATAATAATATTAAGTGCCATACTACTTACGAATATTTTTTAGCACTTCATATATATATATAATTATTTCCTAATGTCAAAATTCTGACATCCCTTACCATGAGTAAAATGGGATTGGCCAAAGATGAATACAAATTAATAATAATAAGAATAATTATAATAATGTATTCAATTGGGATATAATAATTTGCTCTAAATATACAGTACCTTCTTTTAATAAATAAGTACATTTTATTGTGTTGTTATAATAAAGAAATTAGAAATACAGTAGCTATTGCATTTTGTCAGAAATCCTGGTTACCATAGTGCATTTTTGCTAGGAGAGAGACCTATTCAATGAACACAAGCACTTCTTTTTTGTTGACAACAGATCAATTTTCTCCCATTGTATGCAATTTTACTACTTTTATATCGAGCCACGGTTATTTCCACAGGAACAAGCCATTTGCAAATTCAGTCCCTTGCTGTTTCTCAGAGCGGTTTGTGCTGATCAGGGAATCTTTACAGGAATTGACTTGAGTTTTTGTTTTCGTGCAATTCACTTCCAAACGCACTGACCTTTTCTTTACCTTGTCGCTTCATGACTGCTTTCTATCAGTCCACCTTCTTTCTATAGTCAGCTTATATTGCTTACGCAATAACGCAGCACTCAATACGAGTGCATAATTACACTAATTCCAATCATTACTGAACAATTTTCAGTCCAAGAGACCGGAATAGTGGCTCTTCAATATTTTAGATGTTATTTCGAATCTACTCGGTCACCATTAAACAGCAATAAGTCTGAATGAGCTGCTGGTGTCAGTTCTGGTTGAGAGATATAATGGTAAATGTCTGGATCGATGCCTGCCTTCAAATGAGTTTGACATCCGTCACAGCAGATGGATTTTGACGTGTCTCTCTCTGCATACGGTCCCGGCACAGATTGCAGAATGAGTAGCTTCATAACAGACATTTAGGTGGGATCCCTGCGGAGAAACGCTGGAGCGATCATGCGTGTGCTTCTAACAGTACAGTACGTCGAGAGCGTTTTTGAGCTGTTTGGGAGCGGAGGATGCTCTGTTTCACGTACATGATGTGTTCAACTCTAGAGCAGGGAAAACAACCTGTAAGTGTCATGAAATACATTATCTGCACCTAGCGGTTGAACTGCTGTTATGTTGTTGCTGTTTTTAAACATTACCAAGACTCATTTCTCATAATTAAAGATATCAGAATCAGAATATATAATATGATTTTGTGTGTTACTTTTTTTTGGATTTTTGAAGGTTTAAGGGAGATTTCTGCAATCATTATGTCATTCATATTTTATACTTGGACATTTTAATTTCGCATTATTTAAATTCATAAATTACTTATATTTATCACTTCAGCTTTGAGTGTATAGTTTATTCATATGTATTTGGTTGTTTGACATAGTGATATTATAATATATCTAAATATCTAAATATTTAACAGAATATACAACATTATTATTACTGTTGGCAGGCATCAGTAGTAGTGGTTTTATAATAATAATAATAATAATAATAATAATAATAATAATTATAATAATTATTATTATTATTATAATAATAATAATTATTATTATTATAATTATTATTATTATTATTATTATTATTAATAGTAGTAGTAGTAGGAGTAGTGGTATTATTATTATTATTATTATTATTATTATTATTATTATTATTATTATTATTATTATTATTATTATTATTATAGTAGTATGAGGAGTAGTAGTGTCAAGGATCAGTAGTGCTCAGCGTTGGGGAAAGTTACTTTTAAAAGTAACGCATTACAATATTGCGTTACTCCCTAAAAAAGTAACTAATTCCATACTTAGTTACTTTTTATGGAAAGTAATGCTTTACGTTACTTTTGCGTTACTTTTTATATATGGGGGGAGCTTGAGTGTTTGTTTTTAATTTAAGAAGTTCTATGTATAGCAGATGTAAAAGCCCTTTCACACCAAAAAGTGTCACGAATAAACCTCAGGCTGAAGAAAAAGTTAATTCACATCTGTAAAGCAGAATGAAAGTTCAATACTCTTCATCACTAAAAAACAAAACAAAAAAATTAAGCACAGTGATCTTTGCTTGTGAGTATGGTTGAACTGAATCAAAGGTCAGCAGCAAAGACATTGGTTAACAATATGAGATTAAATACATTTGTGTAGTTTCATTTTTGCAGGTTTGCATCATATTCTGAGTTTATTTGAATTCATTTGAATGAATACTGAATCTGTTTTTTGAGACTGAGATGAATTAATGCACGTTCACATTTAGTCTAGAACTACACTGTATTCACACACCGCACACATGCTCTGTATTTCTGATTTCTCCCAACATGTCAGGAGTCAGGAGACCCATCAGTCAGTAAATAAGAAAACAAAGTAACTGGCGTTACTCTTTTGAAAAAGTAACTCCATTATAATACTCGAAAATGACAAAGTAATGCGTTATTTTACTAGTTACTTAGAAAAAAGTAATATTATTACGTTACTTGTAATGCGTTACCCCCAACACTGGTAGTGGTTGTAGTATTAGTATTAGTATAGTAGTGGTAGTATACGGTAGGATATTGTAGCTTGTAGCCAGATTCAAACCTATGATTGATTTCTAGCAAAAAAAACCCTGCTTGTGCACTGCTTCTAAACCACTGCTTTGACCAACATGAATATCTTAAAACGATTCAGTGCAGTGTTTCTCACAGCATATTGTGATTTTCCATACTATTGGTCTTTATTGGTGTGCGCTTATTGCAGATGTACCGCTGAAGTTTCATCAGAAATGAAAGAAGCAGAGCCAGCCATTGATTTAAACACGGTTCGTATAGCCTAATCTCTCAACGTTACTGATGCACAACTTTCTCTGGTGTCATTGAGCATTCTGGATCAGCATCTGGAGTCCCATAGACTCATAAATCCCCTCTGGCTTTGTGTATGAGTGAAGACTAAGGACTGTGCTAATGAGCATCTGCATAAGTAGAGGCAGTTTGTTTCGACCCAGTGGGAGTCTCCCATTCAAACGCACTAAAACAAAGACACCGCAATGGCTTCAAAAGAAACTCAGGAAGAAGAAAGTGGAATCCATGCCGGCTGGCTCAAAGAACTCCAAATGCAAATGGATTTGTTTAGGATTAGATATGTGAATCCTTTAGTAAGAGAAAAGGAGGACTCTCCTCCTCCAATCTTGGCTTTTCAGATTAATGTAGCAGTGGTGAGCCACAATGCCCAGCTTCAGCCCAGGAAGGTCAGCGAGCAGCTGTGAGAGTGTGGAATATGCAGGATTTGGAGCGTTTGTTTTCATGTCCTGTTGTAATCAAATTAGCCAAAAGAATCAGCCGAAACAAAGACAGTGAGGGATTTCAGACTGGCACAGCAAGTGTGATACTCGCTGGCAAAAGGTTTGAGATATTGAAGCAAAAAAAATAAAAAATCTAAATTCATAAACAATTCATTTTTATTTTATTGTAAAACTACACTTTTCTCTTCATATTACTTTTTACTATAAAAAAATCAATGAACTTTATAATCTGAATAACTGGGGGGGTTATATATATATATATATATATACATATATATATATAAATAAATATATAAATAAATAAATGGTGGTAGTATAGACACTTTCTATACTGTCACATCTATACTATATATATATAGATATAAAAATAAATGTAAATGTAAAATTTATATAAATATTTAAAAATAATATCTATATAGAATTTTTTTTTTCTTGTAATTCAAAAACAAAGCAAAATTCCATATTGTGGGATATAAACTCATAGCTTCAAAATATAAAGTGCAAGATATAAACTTTCTGAATAACCGTTTTTCAGTTATTTTCAGTAAAATTAAAATAATAAATACATTAAAAATGCAATTTTCAATGGAATTCTTGCTAAGAAGCAAGTGCAAGAATTTGCTGTTACCAATGCATATGCCGATATGGCGCAGTTTGAGTTCTTAAGAACCCAGCATATAAGTATAATAACCTGGAGCTAATCTATACAGGTGGAGCTGGGGAGGTGGAGGGTTTCAGAGGAACTTCTTTTCCGAATGCTAACCAGCTATTTAAATGAAAAGAGAAGTTTGACATGTAGTGCAAGCAATGAATATCATAGCATCAATTTGTGTAACTGATCATCAGCCTGCGGCTTTACAGAACCTGGTTTTAAGGATATTATTGGATACTTAAAAGACTTAAAAATATCTTATAGTAATCTTCTTCAAAATAATAGTGTGATCTTTTATGCTTTAAATTGTGAGTAGCTAGCTTGACAAGTTAAGTAACAAAGAATAGCCTCCTGCACACTTTCACCCCTAATCACGCAACAGACCTGTTTTTAGATATATTAAGTTTCTCCAGAAACCCATTAAGACTGTGCAGTCGTCATTGTCTGCAAAGGTGATACTTCCAAGGGCTTAATTGTACTTCGCCGAGATTCTCCGCGAGAGGCCACGGATGTCGAATTACCAAAATTATCCAAATCATAACACATCACTGGCCCAGTTTCTTGTATGCTAATGTAATTAAACACTTAGCGGAGGACTGAAACGAGTGATGAGTTTAATACGAGCCCCCTCCATTTCCCCCGCAGGTGGGGTGTCTGTGGTGGAGTAAGAGATGAGGAAATGAAATTGTTGGAGAAAAACAGCGAGGACAAGATTCCATTATCTCATGATCAATACGGCTATTTGTGCCATCCGTTCAATTCAGAATCTCTTTTCTTTCAGAGAATGGCATAGATATACTGAACCGGTTGCGCTGTGGGTTGACTGCCTTGAGATTGTTTCCTAATGCGGGTCCTTATGGGATTTATTCTGTCGTATAAAGAACGTAATGACAGGAGGTGGGTTTCACTTATGTTTTGATGGTTCTCTACGATGAGTGGAGTGGCTAATGCGCTAGCGAATAAGCACTAGAGATTTCAGTCATCCATTCTACCCACCCCATAAGTGAGTAAGATGCCCTTTGAGGGGGTAAAAGGAGGTTATTTCTGAAGAATTCACCTGAAATTGAAGATGACAGAAGTTGTTAGTGCACGAAATGCTGCCCTGCTGTCGGAATCAGATCATAATTCGAGGTTGTGCGTTCGTACTGTGGCGTTAGAGTGTAAAAACACACAAATGCCTTTGAATGGGAACCTCAGGTGTCGAATTACACAGCCAGATTAATGCGCAAATGTGCTATTTCTATTGTTAAAAGCAGATGACCCCGAAATGGCTTTAATATCCTACATCATATCAATTTAATTTGCCGATGTTCCAGCAAACCATTGAACATGTCGGCAATTTACAGTGAATAACTTAATTAGGAGGGCTAACTTGCGAATTAAAATGAGATTCGTGTGATTGAAATGGCTCATATGCTGCCAATTGGTCCTTTCATGCAAAATTTCGTACCCTGGAGTCCTTTTACCTCCAAAGAGCCATGTCGTTTGAATGTAAGTCTAAGAATTCCGCTTAGGAATAATCAGTTTGATGGACATTCGAAATAAAATAATTGAGCATTATTTAGTTAAAACAATGCTGTTTAATAATACATTTAGGGAAAACAGGTTAGGCTCCGTCTAGGTTTTATATCTCCAGCTCATCAGTCAGTGGTTTCTGCATTCACTCGCGAGCGGATGTTTTTCTAACCTTATTTGTCACATACAGTGGGCTATAAATAGCAGCTTCCTGTCCTCTTCTGCCACAGTCACAGTGATGACTTGGTTTGCAGGGTCTCCCTCAGCATCCTTGTGCAGCAGATGGCAAAATGATTTGAACTGTTTGTGAGCTTTATTTAAACGTGAACCGTATGTTAACTTCGGAGGTTTAAACAAGGTTCCCACGGTCATGGTAAACCTGGAAATATCACAATGCATAACAATCATTTCTCATGTTTTATGCATGAAGGTAAGAAAATCAGGGACGTTTCTTGTATATATACTAATACATTCACACAGTATATATACACATTTAAAATATTTACATGCATTGTATTATTATTGTTATTAACACAAACACACACTTTTATAATTAAGTATTTAAAGGCATTTTGTCGTATTTTCAATTTATTTTAGGTATGATTTTGCATGGAATTATATTACTGTATATTTCACACAACACATATATTTAAACACTGTTTAAATATTGCAAACTGTCAGTAGTCCCGCCAATTCAAGCTGTTGTTTGAAATATGTTGCGATGGCAGGCTTACCAGACTGCAATATCCTTTTGTTCCACTAGTGGCGCAGAAAGTCGTTATCCACTGAAAATTCATTGTTTTTATAAAAAATGTACGTAAATTTGTGCAATATTGTATTGAATTCCAATACAGAGCTATATCATGGCTTCAGACGGCTGGGGACACAGTGCACAAGTTGTATGGACAACTTTTAGGGACTGTTCAGACAAAGCGCATTTTTGTGTTCTCGCATTTTTTCTTTTTATTTTTGGGTGTTGCATTCCCATCCTGAATATTTTGCAGAATTTTAAGCATAACGCAGCTCAGCTCAGGTTAAAAGAAATTTGGCCACATCTATCGATCCAATTATTTTTATTTTATTCCACTTCTTTTGCGTTTCACACTTTTACATTAAAAAATGCAAAACTCTGTGAATAGCCCCCTATGACGCCTATTTAAAGCTTGAAAGCTATTTTTCACTTTTATTTGATAATCAAAAAAGAGCAGCATGAACATGTTCTCAAAATTGTTTCCAAATTAATTTGGGTTTACAATGAGAGTGAGTAAATGACGGCTGCATTTGCATTTTTGGCTGAATTCCTTTAAACTCGATGCAAGTGTAAGTAAACTCAAATTCGAATCACTTCCTCATCCAATTGCTTCTCCAAGTGAGGCAAGAGCCACTAAAACTAATTTATACGTCTGAAATAAAACCTTGACACCATAAACCCTAATTCTTCTCGGTTCTATATTTGTTCCCGTGTTTGGGCGGCTTTTCCTGAGGTAAAATATGAAGTGAAGAGGAAGATCACAGAGGGCATTAGTTACGATTAAGAGTTCGGGTGGGTAGGTCTTGCCGATATCCTAGCAGCCATCATTAGCTCATCACGCAGCCTCCAGGGGGTGGGCGCCATCAATCTACCCGACAGGGGCGGCCGGGCGTAGGCAGCCCAGCGTGAGGGAGAGCTCTACTGCCTCCACACTCAATCCAGACAGAAACAAATGGAGGGCTCTGGAGATTCAACTGAAAATTAAGAAGCCAACCGGTGTGATGCAAACTTAAGAAGCAAAGCGTGTTGAGTGCCAGTGGGTAATCATCTCCTTTACAGTACATTTCCTTTTCACTCTTCTTCAGCGGTTTTTGCACACGATTCCACCTTGGCATCAATCACATCCATATGACTCGCCCCTCATTCCTAGATAAGGTGGCATATGAATTTTCCTTCAATTTTGGTTAGGAATTGGTGATATACACAGTGTAGCAGTAAAATGTGATGCATGGTGAAAAACTACATTTCTTTATAAATGTTGTCAATTTAAAGTAATAATTTATCAAAAAAATCAAGATGGCTGAATATCTACTCATCCTCACACTGTCCAAGATGAACTTGTTTCTTCATCAGATTTGGAGAAATGCTTCATTACATCACTTTCACACCAATGGATGTGAATGGGTGTCATCAGAACGAGAGTCGTTGATCAAAACATCACAACAGTAATCCACTCCACTTTGTATTTAATTTTTTTCATTGCATCCATCTCTCTCTCTCTGAGCCTGCTCTGTTTGACATGTTCTCCTCCCACCTCATCATGAGTGTCAAGTTTATGGGGTCAGACCTGTTTACCCGGATATCTTAACTCGAAGCTAGTAATTACTCTCTGACCCCACTCTTTGGTCACTGAGATGACCTGCTAGCTTGTGTGCTCTAAAGTTGTGTGGCTGATTAAAATAAAAAAAATATCATTCAGACTGGGGCCTGTAGGTTAATGATATACTTTGTACAAGAGAGGTTTTTGTTGTAGTTCCATAAAACAACCAAACTATTGTGCAATAATAAATAAAAGGATGCACATTTGTGAGATAATTTTTGTCTGCATTTCTAGAACATACACGTTTTTCTACCGGTTACATCGTTGCGCCGGTAGGTGGCAACAAATTATGCGTGAGTCATGCAAATCATTCATTCATTCAAAAAGTGACTACCTTTACGAATGAGTCCCCTTATCATTAATTTGAAGAGACTATGAAATGAGTCATTTCATTTATATATCAGTCATTTTAATGAATCGCTCAAACTATTTGTTTAAAAATTTTCAAACGAATACTGCTTCTGTTGGTGGAGCAAAATAGACAAAGACGAGTGTCTAAAATGTAACATTACTGTATTTATTACTGAACTCTTAAAACAATATCACACAATGCTACATCTTTGTTATTTCATTTCATCGAAGGCGCATTTTGTCACGAATTTTGGGAATGAAAATTAGGTAGACGGCAATTTGATGTTGACTTGACACAACCTAAAAACAACAAATGTCAAGATCAGCTGATGACGGTATTAGACCTCAAATTAACACTGACATTAAACCTTGAATTGACATTGAATATTGGTCACCCGAGACCACAACCAAAACTATCAACGTCTTGAAAACATTGTGTTCCTGCTGGGATCTGTAACAAGGAGACAGGGAGGCGTGCGGATCCATATGCAGACATTTATTATTTACACAAACAGTACGAGCAAGCAGGGTCTAGGAATGGCGAACAGGAACATCAAAGGCAAAGATAACGGAGACAAACACACAATGAATTCACATGGATCTGGAGTGCCATCTAGCGGATCTCGCTGGCACTTCCAGCTGGATCGTTACAGGATTACCATTTAGAGACATTATAGAGGAGGGTTTGTTGCAGACTTTCATTTTATGCTTGTCCTCGATCTCCATATGTTTTGGAAGTGTTGCAACAGAAAACCGGCGTAAATTGTCCACTTTAATTTTCACGTAATGCACGTCGTAAAAACCTGTTATCGCTTCTACTCAGCCATATGAAGGAAGGAAACGATTAAAAAAAGAACGAGTGAGTATGAAGGGCGTTTGCTTTAGGGTTTACCTTGACCGAGAGCTTATGACTCCAGCTATAACCGCGTAACCTCGATTTCTCCTCTATTCCTCCAGGTGAATAACGCTAGTTTCACTCCTTGCGCTGGAATCATTACATTTTGTATGCCGCGTAGCCTCTCAAAACCCATTTCCCAGATTATGACTGGCCTATTTGTGAACCCGTTTGAGCTATACTCTTTCCTCTCTTCATTGATATGCCCTACCTGTCTGCATGTTGAATTATGTACTTCAACTGTATTTCTCCTTGCAACGGCGTAATAGTCAAGTGAAGATGGAATTAAAATATACACAAGTTAATCCGATCAGGACCGTCACTAGGCTGAATAATAATGCAGTTGCAAAAAGCGACCCTTGACTCTGAAGTGCAATCATCTAAGTAAAGAAAAACACTGCTCTACGGCGTCTGTTTTCATTGTGCAAATTGGTTGGGAACATTATTAAGCAGCCTGCAGTGATCTCCAATGCTG
This sequence comes from Enteromius paludinosus, assembly GCA_032361165.1. NCBI lineage: Eukaryota > Metazoa > Chordata > Actinopteri > Cypriniformes > Cyprinidae > Enteromius > Enteromius paludinosus. The sequence goes on from JAUMHQ010000087.1 coordinate 11,303,395, forward strand.
TAAAATAATAACTCCGGCCACGGTGTCTCAGTGACCTTATTTATTCCATTCAACAGAACAAATGAAAAAAAAGGGAAAAAAAAACAGCTCAATATCAATGTGCCCAGTGAGTCAGCACTATGCCTATCTCTTAAATACATGTCAAATAAACACGAAGCTTGCTTAGATAAACAGTTATTAAAATTGAGTTATTCTCGGATAATATGGCGCATTGCAAAACATTACGGAATCCCATTCGGCCCGATTAGTTACAGTGGACACAGAAACTATTTATTTAAAATGCATGAATGTCACTGCATTAGAAATCTTCTATAAACTATGATGTGTTCTTACTTTTTACTTTTCACATTTAATATTTAATATCTCATGACGTTCAACAACGGTTCTTGAATGTCTGGTTTGTTCAGCCAGCTAACACTAAACAATATGAATCATGGCTGAATTAATCTTATGAGCTGGTTCTTTGTAACAAATCAGTCAAAATAACTTGCATTATTTGATGATGGTTAATGCAAGTGTTATGTAATGAAACAAACAAATATGCATCATTTTTTTCCCAGTGGTCCCTTGTTTGGTGTTATTTAATACAATGAAATACCTGACTTGAATTTGCACAGCAGCATCCTAATATCTTTATTTTACGCAATAATTAGCAGTAGCTCTTATTTAGAAATATCACGGTCAATAATTGGCTTCATAAGCTTAACCTGGCATGAAATGGATGAAAACTGGGGAGAAATATGCACATTTATATTGATAAAAATTGCTTTAATTATGGTAAGCGATGTAAGTAAGTGCTGACAAGGTTAAATAATATGATCATGAAATTACTGAGAGTCATGATTAAGGATTTAACATTTCTACAAGATTAGCAGCATTGCATGATGCAAATTGAAACTGAAGCCAAAAATGTTTCTTTTGTACTTGACTCGGTTTTGTAAACCAAACATTTGTCATGTTTAATATTTTAGATTTTTCCAGGCCTCCGGGCCAGGATAAGTTGTTGAAGACACATTTCTGGTGGCTCGTAAATGCATCCATCATCATCAAAACATGATTCCTGGAATGATTCCTCAATCGTTTTATCCAAAGAGAAACGGGCATCAGTAGGCTCTCGTCAAAGTTGCCCTCAGGTGACGCTTCCTTCTCGGAAAAAGTGTCCTCGAAGCTGCCTGCCAAAATTTAGTCAGGAATCCCTGGGAAGCACCATTGTTGCATAACTAATGTTATTGTTAGAGATAAATATTCATATCTATGTCCACTGGCACAAGCCTGCCTGCCCTGCACACTTGATCATCCAATCACCTTGACACATTGTGGCTTCTCCTTTACCTTGAGGTGTTTTCATTCATCACTGTGCTGACTTCAACACTTCTTAGATAGAACTTCTTTCTATTCTGACTATGAATGAAAAGATGGAATTTTGTTCAGATTTTCCCCATTTAATAAAAGTGGATGAGTCACGCCACCAACGGAGTGCCATTTGTGTTCGCAATAGTTGATAACACTCGCTAAACCCAAATCTAAACTGTGTTAACAAGTAAGATTTGTGTGTAATAAACTGTATAAAAAAATAATTTAATGTTGTATGGTATATGCATTTTTGATGTCTTAGTTACAATTATAAAGAAACTGCAATGAACTCATTGGATTAAATGTGAGATTTAATAATGAAAAATAAAAAGAATACATTTTTTAACCTCAAATTATTAGTGGACTGTCCCTTTAAATGATGACGAAGAGGATTGGCATCACTGAGTCTTCAGTGGAGCCATCTTTAAAAGTTGGTCAGTTTCACTCTCTTTGAATTACACAATTTATTCTGACCTTACATGCCATTGGAATTATCATAAATTAATGAAATTGGCCTAATTGGCCTCTAAAGTCGTATTTAATTAATATTGGGAAATTCTGAAATATTCTTTAACATTGAGAATAAGTTTTAGAACTATATCTTTATGGTTATTTTGCTTTGTGTGAACGGGGCTTAAGTCACAAGTGGCTACTTACTTCCCAACACTGGTTATTTTAAAGTAACCGTGTGGTTCTCTCTATAATCGGCCAATTGAGAACAACAGAGAGGTTTTTTGGGGATGAAACTCTTTTATTCTATACATAAAAGAGTGTATTTTAAAATGAAAGGTTTTCATCAGATCACAACATGCAAAAGGCACTTATTTCATGGTGTTGTCAAATACAGAGGACAACACGAAAGCAGTCCATATGTTTTGTGTGGTATATTCATTTATGTGATGAACAGACAGAAATCTCGGTCATTAATCATGCTTCTGCACGAAACCTGTTACGTTCATGTTAAACTTTTTTTCTTCACTCTCTATAGTATAACAAAAAAAATGAAAAAAATTAACCAATCACTTAAAGTTTCCCTGAAGTGCATTAAAACAGTGTTAATCTACAGTATGTGGAGACATAATCTCAGCTGAAACAGTAAGACAGGGATATCAGCCCTGCCACCTTTTTAGATCTGCCAATAGTATTTTGCTTGCATCTGCTTGGGTGAGACTATATTAAGACGAATATTAAATTAAGTTATATTAAAATAATTATATTAAAGCGCATTATATATATATATATATATAATTAAATATGTATATATTAGGTGAATTAAAAGTAAATGTAATTGTCCTAACATCTTGCACTGTTTCTATAGTAAATAAATCTTGTTTTATGAATGTTTAGACATTTGTACTGCAAAACAAGACAAACATGCCACGGAAGAAAATGAGTTTTGCAGAGTGAGTAGGCGATTCCTTCATGTTGCTCTGGGTGCATCAAGACCGATTAGCATTTACACAGCAAATGTCATGTTCATCTACATTTCTAGGGTTTCATTTATGACTGGCTCACCTAAAGCTGATGTTGATGTCTGCATGCTTCTTTTGAACTCTATATACTAAAACACACACTCATATGCTTTAGACAGCAGGTGGGCTCAGTTTATTGAGATCAGACCCGGCTCGGGCTCCATCGCCTCTGGGCACCATGCTGTCTTTTCCCCCGTCTATTGTATTCATGGCAACTTTAGGTTGCGTACATTCATATCGGAAATAATGGCCTGCGCCAGAATCACGGCTAAAGTGAGTAGTGCGGCATTTCTGGCTGCTCTCCAGAGATACGAGTGGATTTATGAAGATCGGGGCCCGGGACAATGAAATACCGTGTGCTTGTTCAGCCGTGGAAAGGAGCTTTAAAGAGCCACTGAGACACGGTTCACCATCTCGTTCCCCAGGGTCTGCATAGATGCCCCTCACCTTCTCTCGTCCCACGTGGAGATTGGCTTGATGGGAAGCAGAGGAAGGAGTAATCCTCCCGCGCTCCCGGCACCGGGAGATGATGATGAGGAGATGGCTCCCAGCACTCCTATGGAGATAATTACCAGCCGCGCTCACGCCGTTTCGCTGAGACGTGTGTCTGTCTGTGAAGAAAAAGCAGAAACTACTTTGAAACTGGAGCTTGCCAAGCTACACGCTATGTGTAATTTGAAGTGATTAAACTGCGCTTTAGCTGCACTACAAACTGTTAACATAACTTTTTAAATGATTGTCAGATGATATAATTCACTTTTCTAATTAGAATAGCACTCTTAGCTTACTCGAGAAGCAATGCTGCTTAAAGTATTTAGACTTAATTTAAGTCTACCTGAGTAAGAAAAAAATAATCTAAGTTCATACATGGTTAAGATAAACTCTATATGGCCCGGTTTCACAAACGGGGCTTAGTTTAAGCCAGGACTAGACATTAGTTAACTTTTATAAAAATGCCTTATAAGAAAATATTACAGATGTGCATCTTAGCACAGAACAATGACACTGACATGTTTTAAGATATGTCAGAGCAAGACATTTTCATCTGAGACAGCTCAAACATGCAATTTAGTCTTGGACTAGCTTAAGCCTGGTCTGTGAAACTGGGGTAAGTTGATTATGAAAAAGTTTAAAACAAAAATGCAGTAGTGTAAACTTAGTCTAAATAAAGCAGCGATTCTCAATCCTCATGCACATTTCGTATGTTTCTCTTGTCGTTTCAGATGGTTGTTCTATTTGAACATACTGTATGTGCCCTGCGAAGTGGACATCACTGGAGCAATGAACAGCGTGTAGGGACCATGTCAATTGGAACACAGGTCGTGCATGGAGCTCAATTCTAATGAAATGATTATCAGAATCAGGTGCGTTAGCAAAGAGAGACATACAAAATATGTAGAGCAGTGGGGCGGAAGGAACAGGACTGAGAACCGATGAAGTAAAGACTTACTGAGAAGTCTTCATTTACGAAAATCGACAGCATTATTTTACATTTTGGTCAATTGTTGGCTAATTTGCTTTTATATGATCTGTTTATGTCCCATTCATTATTGCACGTCCCAGTTCGATGTGTCCCTAGGTCAACATATTTTGTTGGCCCTACTGTAGAACAACATTTTAACCTAAAGATTTAGTCTTGACCATGTCTCTACACCTAAACCCAACCACAGGATCAGAGGAAATACTAGATGACACTGATGTACCAGCACCAAACACTGACTGTAAGCCTAAACTTCACAAAAACTATAAACTGGCTCTTCAAATCTGATTGGTTAATCACAATGTTGTCCCTGGGTCAACAAAGATGTTGATCCAGGGACATGTCACACTCAGCAAAATTAGGTTGGGCGTTTGTGGTTAGTTTTGCGATCGACCTTCCTAATTTTTGTATTATCCACATTGTATGAATTCATATGAAATTGCCACTACATACAGTGGTTATGTTTTGCCATACATTTTGAGATAAGGTTAGATGGATAGCAGCATTTAAATACAACGTTCAGATTAGTTTTGTTGCATCAGCAGCCAATTAGTTGCTTTACAAACCCTCCTCCTTCCCCAGCTCCACCTGCATACTGTAGACCTGTCACTGGAATAATTCAATGTATGTTATGGGGGTTATTTAATATATATTGCATATGCAGTAGCAGTGTTTCCTATAAACTATCTTTCAGAGAGCTGTCTTTTTTTTTTTTTTTACTTTAAGTTACTTGTTACTATAAAAGCTACACTTTTCTGCTTTGGTATAATGTAGTTGACATATCAGCACTGCTACCTTCCATTTTTCCGCAACACTGGCTATTTTGAAGTTCTCTTTCAAAAGCTACACTCAATGCTGCGTGAAACGCTAATGAGAACACTCTTTATTTCGACCAGTTGTTGAAGCATGTGTTTCAAACACACCAAAGTTTGGCTTATATAACCTCGGCCAGGTGAAGTCATTTGATTATGTGCACCTGCAGGTTATAAATAGGCATGAACTGGATACATCCTCAGGTCTTTTGTCTTCAAGGACCGCATTATGTGTGTGTGCAAGTCCGTGTGATAAAAAAAAAACAACAACTTTGTCTCTTGCTTCTGCTGAGATGGAAAGTGCCACCTCAGAGTGCTCTTCTCGTGATGAGTGATCATATCAAGAGCTACTCTAGGTGGTTACTAGAGCGGTCGAACGTTTACACCTCGACTGGCTGCAGAGAACCCCAAGCGCTCAAAACTCGATGACAGATATCTGTCGGTTGGCCGGGGGAAGGGGCCTCAGCGGCGTTCTATCCTCTTCTTTTCTGACCTCCATGATGAGCTCACTCGTTCATGGAGTAATCCATATTCGTCCCGTGTCATCGACGTCCATTTATTAGACTATTGTGGATGCAAAGGCACGGGGCTATATGACGATGCCCCAGATAGAAGAGATGCTTGCGGGCTATCTTTCTCCTGGGAGCTTGTCTTCATTAAAGTAGCCCATTCTCCCCACCAAGCCGTGTAGACTAACATCTTCGCTGGTGGGGAAGGCATGCAGGTGACGGGTCAAGCTGGTGCTGCCCTGCATACAGTGGCGGTTTTGCAGGCATGCACCAGGCTGACCTGCTAAAAGATTTGAGTTCTGGCGGGCATATTCATAAGGAGTCATTTTCTGAATTACGCCCAGCCACAGATTTGTCTCTACGGTCAACTAAGCAGACGGCCCGTGCCATCAGCCAGTCTTTGGCTGCCATGGTCTCTACGGTTGAGACAAAATGCATGTATGCAGCTCTGGCTCCTCTACGACTCCAGGGCATCCGTATTTTGAATTACATAAACGACTGGTCTCAGGTGCTAGCGCTTCGACATTGGGATGTCGTCCTAGCTCATCTCAAATCTCTGTCATCAGGGGTTTTGCCTCTTACTAATAGCTCCCCGTTGGCCAACCAGAGTGTGGTTCTCAGATCTGATGTCTCTCCTCGACTGCTCACCATGGGCGATTCCAGTCAGAAGGGCTCTTCTGTCTCAGGCGCAGGGGACAATATTTCATCCCCAGCCCGAGCTCTGGAAAATTCACGTCTGGCCCCTAAAGGGGAACCAACTAAGAGATGCTGGTCTTCCAGCCAATGTTATAGAAACTATTCTAAGTGCCTCTACTAGAAGAACGTATGCCCTCAGATGGAATGGTTTTCAAAGTTGGTGTATGGCAAACCATGTAGACCCAGTCCACTGCCAGATTGTTTCAGTGCTGGAGTTCCTGCAGGAGAAACTGTCTTTGGGCTTATGTCCTAGCACTCTTAGAATGTATTAGGCTGCCATTTCAGCTTGCCATGTTCTAATTAATGGGTTTTCTGTGGGAAATCACCCTTTAGTTGCCCGCTTTATTCGTGGAGTTAAACGGTTGAGGCCACCCACTAGGACAACAGTCCCTTCATGGGACTTAGCTATTGTGCTAGAGGGTCTGGTGGATACCCCTTTCGAATCACAATAGTCAGCAACTGTTAGGTTTCTGACCCTTAAGATGGTTTTTCTAATGGCCATTACTTCTCTGAAGAGAATAGGAGATTTGCAGGCTCTGTCAGTTTTACCATCCTGCCTAGACTTTGCCCCTGGGTTGGTCAAAGCTATTCTGCATCATCACCCGTATTATCTTCCTAAAGTTCCATTTTGGACCATGCACCCAGTTGTCCTCAAAGCCTTCTGTCCTCCACCATTTACTGCTCTGGAGCAGGAAAGACTTCACTTACTGTGTCCAGTACGTGCTCTGCAGATTTACGTCCACCGCACTAGGCAGTGGTGTAAGTCAGAGCAGCTTTTCATATGCTATGGGGGCGGCAACTGGGCTTGCATCGTCCACGGCTTTGGCAAGAGGTGTCCCCTTGCAGCAAGTGTGTGATGCGACAGGTTGGTCCTCTCCACACACTTTTGTCAGATTTTATAGTCTGGATGCCCATACTACTCCGGGCTCATGGGTCCTCGTGTCAGCATCCCAGAGTCAGGTCTAGACCTCCTTGATGATTGTGCGCTCATGTTACACAACCCCGGGGGTCCAGACACTTTCAGTGTGGTGGCGTTGGTATTCTCGCTCCCATTAGCATTTCACGCAGCATTGAGTGTAGATTTTGAAAGTGAACGTCTCGGGTTACTTGACTGTAACCATGTTCCCTGAAAAAGTGGGAACGAGATGCTGTGTTCCAATGCCGCACTGTAGGCGTGACTGGACGTCCTTTCAGACAAAACTGACCCGAGGATGTATCCGGTTTATGCCTATTTATAACCTGAAGGTGCACATAATCAAATTATGTCACCTAGCCGAGGTTATATAAACCAAACTTTGGCGTGTTTGACACATGCTTCAACAACCAGTCGAACAAAGAGTGTTCTCATTAGCGTTTCACGCAGAATCTCGTTCCCGCTTTTTCAGGGAACAGGGTTACAGTCAGGTAACCCGAGA
>JAUMHQ010000087.1:11339442-11358076 GCA_032361165.1 Enteromius paludinosus
GTAGCTAACTACTTTTCCAAAAGGGTAGCTTGACTGTAGTTTAACTACTTTAACTTACGAGTAGCTTGTAGCTTGTCTACAGTTTCAGAGTAGCTTCCCCAACACTGACTGTAAGTACACCCATCCATATATATATATATATATATATGTGTGTGTGTGTGTGACTTTGGTCATTATTATTGTGTAAATCTTCATAGGTGCATTTTTTTGCAAGATAGACATGGAGAATTACTTTAATCTGATTTCTGAATCTGTTAATAAAAAAGCTATGAAAACTGTGGGTATGTGAGTCAGTCCACGTCAGAAGTGCTCTTTAACCAATCCGATGTGACCTCGCCATTTCAACCAATCATAACCCGCCAGCTCCTGAGCAGGTTTACGCTTATGGATCTGTTGCTATGACAGCAAGTCTGAGATGCGCATCAAAGAACCAAACAATCCAAGATCAGGACAAATCCACAACAATCAAATCCAGCTAACTGAGTTAGCGACGTACGAAGAACGGCCCCCTGATGGATAAAAACAAGCCACGTACTTTTCCTTCTCAATGAATACAATTCCAGCGTTTTCCAGCGTTTGCGTTTTTAGTCACCTCTTAATCTACTGGCGAAGAGAAGTGAAATACAAATGGGCTCCGCACACACTGTGGTTAAAAATACCCATTGGCCTGTACATTTAAAAAAATGAACAGGATATTTTACTCTCCTCCTGCTTGCGAAATAGCATTTGGAGCAGCCGCCGAGATGCTAGCACTGAGGGGTTTGATAAGTGTCTTTCCGAGCGCAATCGGCGGTGTGGCTAATGGTGTTAAGATGCTAGGAGCTATATCCTGGTGCAGAGTTGAGGAAGAAAAGACTAAATGAAAAAATCTTTTTAGCTTTGCAGTGTGGGACAGATCTGCGCTTAGCCATGTGGTTTAGCAAGTAAGTGTAGCTGTTATTCGTATTTCTGATGGCTGGAGAAAGCCTGGCTGCAGGCTAGTAACAGAAATAGAAAGTTATGTTATTGCTTGTGTGGCCTGTTTGTGAGATATGTTTTTTATTTTTATTTTTTATTTTTTTCTATGCAGCCTTTCTGGTGGATTTTATAAAAGCAGCCTTAAATGGTTTGCTGGTCTTATCTGTAGTATAATTCATTCAGTCTATCAATCTTTTCATCAATACACCATGTACAAAATGGTAGCTGTAGTGTCAGTGCTGATATAAACTGATTTAAGTCTTTGCTGTGAGCACTCAGAACAGAGTATCGGCTCATCATAGACTGTCTGCTAGTTACGGATCAGCCTGATCGTCTAATCAAGCACATTTGCCTGTACTCCATTGATTCAGACCTGACTAATCATGGCTTCGCTTGATAAATTATTCAATTAATTTGTACAACGATCCCCTCCTCTTCCTGATATAGCCATCACCATCATAATAACCCCAATGCCTCTCACAACCACAGGACATTTGAAAATGGTTTATGTCCAATGCATGTGGTTATCGGATAGCAACCCTAGTTCACACACTTGAGAATTCCCAAGATCTTTATAATGTGTGAGCGACATCAATATTGTTGTCCACCTCTTTCTTCGGGGCATCTATCGAATCTATCTACTGTAACTAGGAGATTAATATTGGAAATTTGATATATTTACAATTTACTCACAAGGATTTTGCTGGCAATATAAAATGAAGCTGTATTAATTGTGTGGGATTTGGTCATTTTTATAAAGCACTGATTTATCTCCAAGTCCTGTTGGAATACCAGTAGTACGGCAACTTTGTTTCATAAAAATAACACAAAGTAAAAAAAATAATAGCATTTTATGGAAAGTACATTTTGATAAATGTAGGCTGTTCTGCATTTCAAAAAATCTGGGATAAGCTTTTTCTCTAGAGCTGTCTTTACACTGTAAAAAAAGAAATATATTGTGAATAAGTGCATTTAAATGGACTTTAATGTGGCACGGGGAAGGTATAAATGTACTTGCAAAAGGAATCACAATTGCATTAAACAATGTATCATTCTTGCGAATGTTATATTTTTGAGAAAATGTTGCCTTCTGTGTTGATTCACATGCACAGCTGATACTGGAGGGGAAGCATGCAGGGCATAATTTGTGCCAGAACAGGCTGGATCCGGATCCAGCATTTCCAGAATTTGATCATGCATCTATTTCAATGACCTCACATGCCTCTGAACAAAGGAAAAAGCTAACTGTTGTACATGTGTCATTTGAAATCAAGTATAATAGTAATAAAGTTGCCGATAAAACCATTTTCTTCACACCATTATAACTAAGCTGTCTAGACAAATGCCTGACCTTCTAGTGTCAAACACACTCTTTACCTTCCAAAACTACTGATCTCTAAATTTTTATACACTATTATCCTTTAAAATACCTTATTACCAAGTGTGTTGTTTTTATAACGGTGACTTGCACAATATTTGCAATCATTTTAGAGGGTGGTGCTTTGGCAAGCCTAATCTCGTCACACGCACATACACACCTCACATGCACAAAGGCCCCTCTGTTTTTTTGCACAATGGCACGCCACCCTTGATTTAAATCAGCAAGAGCAGCGTGTGTTATAAAAGCACGGGCACATACTTCTCCATTCCATGAATAACACCACCGGCGGCCAAAAACTGACACATAACACATTAACTCAGCTTTAGCAGCCTGTGTTGACGGTTCTGAGTCTTCCTTAAAGACACCTAATTTATGTACGTATGACGACAATGAGGCATCAGTGTACACGTACACTTGTCGGCAATTGTCTGTGATTCAATCAGCTTGAACCACAACATACTGACATTTATTTGATAATTACAGTCATATGTGGGCAATTTTTGTTGAAAAATGAAGCATAATGGCCTACCTGCATCTTCTGAAGTCCATTAGTTCTGCTGTGGATTGATTCAATTTTCTAGGAAGAAAAATAAAATGAAATTATTCCTTTGCAATCACCAGTATCACTAGTATGAGGACGTCATGTATTTTGTCCAGGCTTTGTATATGGTTTGGTCTAACTGTACATTATAACATAGGGATTGATTGAAGGACATAGCAGTCAAAGTCAAATGGTCCAATACAAATGTGAAAACCCTACACTTTGCAATCCATTATCAAGGGAGAAGCTGCACTCACTGCAGGAAAAAAAAATAAAAAATTCTAAATCAATACCTACTTCAAAACTATGTCCTGTTGAAGGGTGAGGCTTATTCTGCCTCAAATAGAAGTGTTGTGTAAGCTTACAAGCTTAACTTCTTTTTGGTGGGCAACTGATGAACTGGTTCATAATCTTGCAACAAAACTTGAGCAACCTGACATTATTTTTTTTTCTTCAGCAGGGCTCTTGACAAAAGTTTGAGTCAAGCTGGTTAACCATATAAACCAGTGGCCTCAAACTCAGTTGCTGGAGGGCCCTGAAGAGTTTAGCTCCAACACTAATTAAACAGACCTGAACAAGCTCAAGGTCCTCAGGATTACAAGAAACATCAAAGCAGATGAGATGATGCTACGTGATGCTACATGACCATCATGGACCTGTTAGACACCAGCCACCTTAAAGTTGTTGACTGACCATGTCAGAGTTTGTGTTTAGTTTCCTTGTGTTTTGCTCCCCATGTGTCCGCCTTTGCTCATATTTGGTATTTCCTGTGTCTATGTGATTATTGGTTGATGCACTCCCAGCTGTGTTCCCCAGGTGTCCTTAGTTCTGTCCTCTTTAGTATGTGTACTTAAGCATCTGTTTTTCAACCCTCTGTGTCAGTCCTTAAGTGCCATTCGGCAGATTCTGCTCCCAGAAGCGGTACAGTATGGAGGTAAATCAGTGATAGCACCCCAAAAGCGAATCCTGATACCCGCGGATTCCAGTCCGTGTGGTCCGGATCCGGAGCCAGATTTGTGGACCGACATGCCATCTCTAATTCCAGCGGATTCCGATCCGCAGTGTACCGATCCATTTCCAGAGCTGATCCCGATCCCAGTTCCTAGTTTACAGCCGGGAGTGCCGAGTCCGATTCCAGCCCCCAGATTATGGCCGGGAGTGCCGATCCCGATTCCAACCCCTAAGTTACGGCCAGGAGTGCTGTTCTCGATTCAGGTTCCTGAGTTGCAGCCACATGAGCCGATCCTGAATCCAGTCATAGAGTTCACACAGCAACCAGGGCCCTTGTGAGGGGGATAATCTAGCTGGTGGACAACTTAAACCATCTTGAACCATCTATTGATGATTTACATGAAGCTGGAAGTTTCCAGTTGTCATTTTCAAACTACAGCTACCACCTTAAGATGGTTTCAAGGTGGCTACAGTTTAACTATGAACTGATGAGTGTGTAACAACAACCAGCTAGCATATTCCAATCATGACTACCTTAGAGGCCAAATGTGACCATAGCTTTGGGCTAATCAAATGTATTAAAAATCAATTTTAGCTGAAATTTGTAAGATGGCACCCCCAATGACCTTCACCAGTTAGAAAACAGCTAGCATATTTCAAACCACAGCTACCACCTTGTACTTGTTTTATCTGGACTCTACAGCTGGGAAATCAAACACATCAAATTGAACCCCTTAATGTGTTACAGTAGAGAATTGAAGCAGAACATATTCCAGTCTGACATACATGTCTGTCATCTTTTTCTCTTGCCGAAATTGTGCATTTTACATGCCAGGAATGATTCCCTGCTCTGACGTGAGAATCTCCACATGCTTGAGAATCACACTTTTCCAGTGTGAAGATTTCAATCCTTCAATCAACAAGCAGTTCACACTTCTCAGTTATGTACAGTATAACACCCATGATATGAATACCAAGCCTTGTCAAAGCTTGGAGGTAAAACTATAACCCTGTAGCTCCGGTGTCATAATTAGCAAGAAATATTTATGATCATCATGCTTGTGTACATGTGGCTGAGACTCAGACGAAAATAGTGGTAAAAGAGACACTGTTTCATTGACTTCATGCACTCCTTTTGGATTTGGCCCACATTGTTTTTTTTTTGAGGCATGAACAGAAAACGGAGTTAATACCACAGAGTTACAAACAGCAAAGCATATTCAGCCCTGGATTAAATCCAGTGATGGTGTTTGGAATCTGACGGCTTAGCCGCGCATCTGCCGCTGGCCTGACAGGTATGGGAGAGGCATTTCAAATGAGGGCCTGGGTGGTAATCTTGTTGCATGACTGCACTTAAGAGAGAAGGTTCAAGAAAAGTCATTCTGACAATAGATCTTCAAACTGCAGCTTGCGCTAAGGTGAATACTGATTTGTTTATGGCATGCTGGTTTTCTTTGGCAGCCTTTCAGCATGCAGATCCAAGGCCAGTTCATCGGCCATGCAACACTAACAGAGGTTAGGATTCGGCCCTTGCGGTTGGGTTAAAACCACTGTTTGACCCACTCGTAGGGTAGTGCAGTTCAAAACAGGAGGTGAGAAACAAGAACTCTTCGAACAAGAACAAGTCTTATTAAAGAATATCTGAGAGGATATAATAAGCTTACTTAAAAAAATATGATTTCAGCTTCAGCAATTGTTTCCCCCTGGTGTGAAACATGTCTCCTGTTGAGTGTCAGATCTTAACAATAATCTCAAACTGTGCTTACATTTAGCAAGATAGCAAAGTCTGCAATCAACAGTCGGGAATTTCAGTAAGAACATATCGATAGCCTATTTTTTTATTGTATCATTGCTTTCATATAAGATTTTGGTTACATTTTAGTGTGTTTTTTCTCTTCTTTTGCATACACTGCCAGCCATCCTGCATGATTTCTTCACTAGATTTCTGCAGATTCACTGTAACATCTGTGTTGGGTCTTTCTCACATTCCTAGCATTTAATGGAGCTTTTGTAATTACTGTACTTGCTACAGAAGCGCAAACTCTATTCCCTCAATGTAGTCAGAGACAGCTGAATAAAACACAGATGGTCTGTTTTATACAACCAGGTGCTGGTACAAGGGGGAAATGGTAACTCCTTCAGCCTCAGCAAGCAGAACAATGAGAAGAGAAGGACTGAAAGCCAAAGGTTTGTTAAAACTTGCAGTAAAAGCGTGCAATCTCTGAGACGTTTTAACTCAGCATTCATTGTGATTTTATAGTTCGGTGGAAACTCGTACCCGGTGGCATCAGTTAGATTGCGAATTTTTTCTAGGGCATAATGATTCAGGTTGTAGTTTAAAATCAATTTGCAACTTTATTGAGAGAAGATAACATCAGCCAAGGTAGACAAATTCAAATTGAAATCCAATTTTCTAAAACAAAATGCAGGCAAATGGACAAAGCTAGGCAGACCCAATATACTCAGAAAAAAGAATGGTAAGAAATGCAATTGGCAGGCGAAAGCGAGAATTTGCAATGCACAAGAAACATACATAACACATAAATGTCAAGTCAACAAACTCCGTTGAATCAATATGTGGGTGTTTAAATTAGTTTGCAAGAACTAGGCCAGACGCATAGTTTGACGCAGCTTGTAAAGCAGAATGTAAATCACTTTATACATAAAAGTGGATAGAATTTCTATATGGAAACATCTACAGATAACGTAAAATAATGCCTAGAGTTATTTTCGGATTGGTTAACGTTATTTGGACGTTAAGTGACTTAGGATGAAAAGACTATTTCAGAGGTGAAGTAAATTGGTTAAAATTACAAACAGAAACATTTTCTTTTACATTAATCATGAGGCCTCTTTTCTTTTACTTATGCTTGTGTTTATAAATAATTTACCGCTATCTTTAAAAAATATCCAGTTGCCACACACCTGCCGACATCATCATGCACAGCTCATCTATAATATGGTCTCACCTGTCAGGGACCTTTGTGCCTGGAGCTCTGCTGCATCATAAATTTTTTGTCACCTACTGTCTGTCTGTCTCCACTGTGCTCACAACCTCTGCCTTATCCCAAAGGACACCGTCTCCCTATCTTCCTCTCCCTATCTTCTTTTCTCTTTGCATACTTGCTGCCACACTTTGTGGGTTTTTTGACTATCTCTGGAGAGCTCAAGATAATGCGTCAAGTCAGGTCAAGTCTTTAAAAAACTGAACTGTATTAAAAATAAAGCATATTTGCAATTTAAGAGGCAAACATCTTACATTTTAAATTGTGAAAATCATAATATTAGATTTTTTAAAAATATTTATTTTGATATTGTTTAATTAGGGTCTTTCTGCAGTGGTATGTGTTACTGAAAAACCTTTGTGTGATGTTTCATCCACACCAGTAGGTGTCAGTATAGCATATTTCAGTATGTCAGTATAATATTCAGTATATCATATTTTTGTGCTTCAAAAGGTTCAAGGCTCCAGCTAAAGAAAATATATATTTGGGAATAAAATTTGTTGTGCAATGTTTGACAAATATACCAGAAAATGTGTTATTCGACAATGACACTGCTAGCCAAAGCATTTTTTTTTTTTTTTGAATAATGCTTCTTCCACAGCTGTAAGCGGCAGTATGAGGTTTTTTGTCCATCCCAACATACATACAAATCCGAGTACCATAAACTTTGTTGAAAAGTCTTGGAAACCTACCTAGCACTTTTGTTTTTGGCCTTAACTAGATTACCACAGTAAAGCAGCCTGCAATTTCTTTTGACACAAGATTGATAGGCATGCTAGATTGATAAGATTGGTTACCTGAATGTCATATAAGAAACAAGTGGGCTGCTTTTTTCCTCTTTAGTTGGTTTGTGGAATATTCTTACTTTATATCAGTATGATAATATTGATTTCTTCGTTCATTAGCATGCAGTGTGCTAATGCATTCAACTCAAAAATTTAGCAGAAACCTTTGCAGAGACAGGTGGGTATAACATGGTAAATAATTTTACCTTTTGTTAATGCTAGCAGTATACCTTTATAATTCAGCGCTAGACGGTGTCACCTTTGACAGCTGAATAACTGTGAACATAAGTAAGCGATGCATGAAAAGTAGCACAGATGCTAATGCCTGAAACATTATGCTAATCATTTTAAGTGTATATAGCTTGTTCATGACAGGCTGGTTTAAACAACCTTTTAGCAGGGTTTATTTCATTAGTTCTCACAAAACATTTGAAGAAAAGCACCTGGTGTATCTGTTCCCAAATAGCTACGTTCAGCAGACAAGGTAGTACTATATTTGGAAACCAAGCCTAAGTCAGCATGGTAACCTAAAATGCGTAAAGCATCTGTTTGCATGCACCACAAATGCACTGACACAAAAATTACGCAACAATGCTCGCATTAAACACACCAAAATACGCACGTTTAGTGTAGAGCATTGTTTGCAGTTACAATAGAGGGGGTCCGTCTGTGATTGATTTCACCGTGGCTGGAGATTTCTCCAGTCTAACCAGTACGTAATCATCCTTGTAAAATGTTTATGAGAGACACCGCTGTTTCCCATGATTCCATTCTTCACCCACTCACCATTGTGTTTGCTGAAAATGAGAGTTATAGCTGAGCGCGCACCTGCGGTCCGCTGGGCTGGCTGTGGCCACTGATTTTGTTTTGGGTGGAGGGGGTCGGGATCGGTAGGTTGGTGCGGGCAGTCCTGAGATGGTGCTATTACATTAGCTGGGTTTGATTGGGAAGCTGAAATTGGAACATATTCCAAGGCCTCTTACACAAACCCTGACAACTATAAATCTCCCAGTCAGCCTTGCAGTTGCAGCAGAAGGCAAAAGACAGCCGCTGTTTACTCAGATTTCCAGCATACCCCTCAAGCCCACCCGCTCCCACAGGAGATGGACCATCCTTTTTTTCTGAACGCCCATCACTGTACCAAATTGCTCAGGGGGGCGAAGCAACGGCCTGCTCAAATTCCTGCCCTCTTTCAGTCTGTCTTCATGGCAGATGTTTGCACATACCATACATTTGAGCAATAGCTGTCTCTGTGCCACATTAGAAATGTTACATTCCCCATGTATGACACATTGACACCAACTGTATTAAGACACTTGGAAATGTTTTCTTAGTCGTGACAGTCGTGGCCTAATGGATAGGGAGTTGGACTTGTAACCCAAAGGTTGCGGGTTCGAGTCCCAGATCTGGCTGGGATTGTATGTGGTGGGAGTGAATAACCAGCGCTCTTTCCACCTTCAATACCACGACTGAGGTGCAGAGCACAAACTCCAAGTATGGGAAACCATACCTGGCCACGTCACTTCCTTTCCTAAAGTTTTAATTCATTGTGTCTCTCTTAAGTTTGGCTAAAGTGTCCAGATTTTGCGACAAAAAAAAAGAAAATATTGTACCCGGCCCGCTTCCTGACCCGCTGATGTGGTGCTCAGTATAATCGAAGTGTGTGCTTCTCCCCCGACTTTCCCAACAGAAATCCCACCCCCTCTCAAAAAATACATAAAACTGACATTACTGAGCTATAAGCGTTTAAAAGTAACATATTAACATTATACAATGGCATTGCTTAGTTCAACGTATTGGGATATCGGGAATCTTTTATTCAACAGTTAACAGTTAATAACGCTCAACATTCAAAAGGTAGCCTACACATGACAAAGCCAGCACTTTGGTCATCGTCTTTCATTATTTTGGCAAATGTCTCCCACACTTTGCTCTTTCTATTTGTATATTTGCAGAGCTTCCACTCCCCAGTCTTCACCTTTTCTCTCTTCAACTTTTACATGCAGACTGAGCTTGTGCGTCATCTTCGCACCAGTAATTTAGCCAATAAAGTGTAGGCCTATGTATATAATAGAAAATTGTGTCTAGTACTTTATAAATTACAAAGGTTTAATTGGCATCTTTATTTCAAACGACCCAAATATATCATTACAAATATTTTTGGATGACTCTGCGGGCACCCGCTCATTTTGGATCAACCCGCGCATCACTGATCCATACTAGCTATAGCTTACTGCTTTGTAAAAAATTTTTAACAAATAAAATCTTTCAAAATCCAATTGATTGTGAAATCCGCAAACACGTTTTGGCGCTTTTCAATGTGATGTGACATAGTACCTAATTTCAAACGCCAGCATATAGCGCACGTGGAACTATCATCGCTTCCGCATTAGTACTACTCACTGAAGCGAAGATAAACACTTAAAAGAACATCTGGAGGTATGTTGAAATATACAGTACAACTTAATTAAATATATAATCTCTCGTGTAATGTTTCAACCTCAAAAACGTCAAACGCTAAGCAATTTTTGTATACCTCAGGAAAGCCATTCAACTTATCATTTGAAACTAGACAAAAAAACTAACCCTAGACAGGAGAGTTTTAAAAGCCTATGTGCAGCATTATTATTTAATGCATGTTAAAGTAATGCTATGACAACCACGTTTAAATGTTTATATTTCAACAATGAATTTGAATAGAAACCTAATTATAACTGATATGAAAACTTTGATTGATATGTTTATTCTAGCAAATGCTGTTCTTCACACAGTGTATTCATTTATTTATTTATTTTTTTCACTAAAGTAGTATTATTACACTATCCAACAACTCATTCAACTTGACCAGACACACTAATGCACCAGTTTATTGCTGTACCAGGCACATGTCAATTATTTCATCATCATTGTTGTCCTTTATATGTAAATGTGGCTTATTATAGAACGCAGCGAATTCAAATAAGTCAGTGTTGTTTGATTGGCACGATTAGCATTTCGGTATTACCACCCGCAGAAAGCTGGTGGTAATTTAGGAGGCAATTAAAAGCCGACTTTTAATAAAATGAGATGTTTGTGTTTATGTTCTAATGATCATAGCAGCTGTAATTCATCAAATGATGAAGGCATGTATCTAGACAATTTCTTCATTTTAAAGAGCCACTTCTAGTTTTTGGATTGCAGTGGTAAAGTGACATTGTAGAACCGCTGTAAAGTATGCCACATTGCTGTAATCTGCCGGATTTGTCAAAACCGAGCATTCTAAGCCAGCCTACAAGAAGAAATTGTTACGTGTACATGGTTTTAAGCACTATTTTTTGTCTTTTCCTAATTTGCACAATACTTCAGTGATTTGGTAGTTAAAGCACTAAACACATAAAAAAAATCGTACCTTGGTCCCACATCTAAAAATGAGCTAGTCATCATTCATGTCCCTGTTTGGCCTTGTTTTAACTTACTGAGACCAATGCAGATCACCTCCTTCTTGGAGACCTGTTCTCACACATTCCTTCAGTTTGCCAACTTCCTCTTGGCTCTGAAGGAGCACAACTGCATTAAGACCCACTGTCTGATTCAGTTCCTACACAAATGGAATTTTAAGCTGCACTTGTGCTAAGCCGTATCCTCCGTCAAACCCAAGAAAACAATAGGCTCGCAGTCATGTCCCCCTCTGCTACCATGTCAAATTTTAGACAAAGACTGTCGAAGAGCTTTAATTGCACTTAGTCTGTGTTGTTGTGAGAAGGTCTCCGTGGTCAGTCCACCGTGGAGATTTTAATGGATGTTAATCTCTTTTAGAATCCACAGTGGGATGTAGTCACAGCAGTGTAATGAGGAAAAATGTCACATGACTTTCTTTGCCCAAAAACAAAGATGGAGGGAAGCTGGTTCATTGTGTTTGTCCGTGAATAGATGTACCTACAGGTGTAGTTTATAAACTAAAGACAAACTAAATACCGTTTGTCTTCTCTTTGGGCAGTAAATCAGTAGTTTTCAAACTGAAGCATTTCAAAACTTGACACCTTATTGTAAAGTCTTACCGAAAGTTAAATAAATCACAAAACAAAATAAAGCGAAACGCAATAAAACAGAACAAATCAAAAATTAGCCTAAACTAAATTATATATATGTATTTATAAAAGAAACTAAATTAAAATAACTTCATTTAAGATGCTTAGTATACTCCATGTTCTAGGCTCTTGGGTATGTTTTATAGCAAAACACTGTAGCAGCAAAGCATGGGATGAGCATGCTTCAGCGATGGGAAAGCGCGGCCCATGCTGGAGATGAAGCTGCATGATTGTGGTTCTGGCAGGAGGATTAGCCGTTATTGGCAGAAATGGAATTGAGTGTATCAGAGCCAGAGAACGAGAGAGATGAGGAACAAAAAAGAACAAAAACAGTGCCATTTTGACAGAGGCAAAGCAATTAAATGTTGCCAAGGCAACCGTGATGGCTGTGCCCTCATCAGGCCACGGTTTGGCCCCTCTCTCACAGATGGAGAAAGGGGAAGGCAAGACCTGTGAAATTAAATGTGGCCTTCCTAGCGCAGTCACATATTAATTTTGTCTGTCCTTAACCCAAACATTGTGACCTTGTTAGATGAGCCGCCATAAATACGGCCCTCCTACGTCCTCACCTCTCGGCTCTAAGCAAGATGATGCAGTCAAATTACCATCCGCTTTGCCCAGTTTGACTTACAGTGGCTTACAGGGTTCCTGTAGGATAGAAAAATAAAAAATGAGATGCAGTTAATACCTTGATTATTTTACAAGACAGCAGTGAGATTAAATAGAAAGCAAAAAAGCGTAATTATCTTACCTGTCTTTTAGATTTTAGAAACAGACTTTGTCTTCTGAAACATGGATTTGAAAATCTGGATGACTATCTATCTATCGATCTATCCATCCATCCATCCATCCATATATCTTCTTTTAATTGTCTCGTATTGAATTATGTACTTTAATATTAATATTATGTTGCAGTTCTGCAGAAGCATTCATTTAAATAGTTATATATGTATTGGATGCAATTAATTGTAATTGACATTAACAGCACTAATATTTCTATAGATAGATAGATAGATTTTTCTTGCAGCAGCAAGTCTTTGCAGCATGTTGCAAAAAAATAAAGCAGAAACCTAAACAAAACATGATGACAATATGTCACTTCAAGTTTTATTCCAAAAGATCGCCTAGAGCTAAAATTAGAAGCGAATGACCCCTCGTGATTGTCGAGTGCAGCCGATCGGTGTTTGTTTGTAAACTTGTGCGTGTCTGACAGACGTCCAGATCACGAGGCAGATCTTTTACGCGAACATTCTCGATCATGCGTGAAGACGAGGAGTGCCGACGGTGCGCATTATCTCGCGTGATGACTCTCCGGCTCCAGCTTGTTTGAGGTCATTTGGCAATCGCTTTAGTCCATTTTAGCAAGAACACTTCAAACAGATTGTTTTCTGAGATCCGGCTGTACATTTAACCTTCTCAAAGCAGCAGCTTGTTAGCCGCCATTAGGGATACGAATCCGCCCGATGAATTGAAAGAATCGCCTTCACATGATGCCCTCTCATCTTCACATGATATTCAGGATAGGCCTTAAAAGAAAACCGAGGCCCGAAGCCTTTTTTTTTTCTTTCTCCCTATCCACAACAGATGTGTGAAGGGTTGGTCTTTATCTGTGCTCAGAGTTGATCCTGACGAGGGAAAAGGTGCAGGGCTGTAAAATTGAAAGAAGAAATACATCAAAGAGGGGTAATGAACCTTGTCCAATCCCAGCTCGGCCGAAAGGCGCTCTGGGCCAAGAGATGTGGAGAATTCTGATGAAGCCGTTTTCTTTACCGGAGCAGTGGCCTGGGAATGTGTGTGTGGCTGGCCGTAGTAAGTGTTAGGCGTCAAGCCAGGTGAACGCTCTTACAAGCCTCACCACTTTTGATTCTTTTACTCAGCTGTGAGCTCCGCTTTTGAAAGGCTTCCGATCCGAAACTGAGGGTCCTAAATGGGAACCGTGGTGTTGGTGATGAGGTGGAATCCAGCAGGAGGGGCTCCATACACCTCATTAAGCTCAAAGCGGGCATCCAGCGGTAACTTAACAAGCCTCGCTACACCCGTGTGAAACCGAGCTTCCCGACAGCGTTTCAAACACCGGATCGCCACCGCTTGAGGAAAAGATGTGGGGCTTTTACAGGAAAAACTGGTTGCTGTTGTCTCTTGATGCAGATGTATGGTCTCAAAGCATTTTGAAATCTGTAATTAGTGCTTGTGTGATGACTGTAACTATCAAGATTTATTCATTCTATGAGAATAGTGAAGTCCACAGCACAACTACAGTGGCATAGAGCAATGATGTCATTGGAATATTTTGATAGTCCACTTTAGCCATTCTAACATATCTAGCAGTCATTAATATTAGTGGACTGTCTGATTAATATATTCTAACACTTTATTTTGATGAGCTCACAACTTTGCAAGCATATGTCAACCCTAAACCTACTCTAACAGTCAACCTGCTCTCTTAAAATATGTACCTTACATACCGTTTTTACGTGCATTACTGCATGTCTCGCCTCAGTTTCAAAGAAAAACATCCACTGAGTGGCACTAAAACACAGGTTCAATGCATGAACCCTGGCACATTTTATTACGTTGATATACATACATATTGCTGTGTTTTTATTACATCTGCTTTATGGGGAACTGTGAACTTGTGAAATATCCGTGGACTTTTGCTAAAAGTGATTACTCTTTTCAACCCTAAACCTACCTGATAGGGTTAACAAATGCGAAACTGATATTAGGAGGCTGATATAAAAAATAAAAAAAAAATGTTGATGCAACCATGTCATTTCAACTTCCTTTTACACAGATCTGAACTGTTTTGTTGAACTGTAATTACACAGGATTGAACCGGAGCTCCTCATCTCTCAAGTACACCTCTGTACTCTGTGAGCGACCGAACAAACATAGACATGAAGCTGGATATGTGTGATGCTTATATTCAAAATCATTCGTTTTTAAATCTCCCAGCATAGTAATATTGTTTTTAAGTCATAACATGATGTTCTTCAAATAATTGTGCAAAAATTATGCTTTATGAATCTAAACTCTGTAAATTTATGTAAAAAGTAATAAAAGGTGTTTTATAGTATATACTATAGTTATCGTTCTTGGTGTGAATGGGGTTTTTAAGAGATAAGTTCATGCAAAAATGGAAATTAGCTCAAGAAGTCAAGATGTAGATGAGTTTGGAGATTTGGAAAAATCCTTGGGTGCCGTCAGAATGAGTGTCCAAACAGCTGATAAAAAAAAAAATCACAAGTAATCCACATCACTAAAGTCCAGCAATTAACATTGTGTAAGGGGAAAAGCTGTCTGTAAGAAAGTAATCCACCATTAAGGTGTTTTAACTTTAAACCATTGCTTCTGGCCAAAATACCAGCCCATAATCCATAATAACACTTCCTCACGAGGGCAGCTTGAACCCAGTGGGAGGTATTTAGCACTCAAACTCAATTTCCAACTGCATGCATTGCTTTTTTTTTCTTTCTTTTTAACTGCAAAAATTTGCAGAACAGCGGTATAAGTGGGTTTTGTTTTGTTTTATTCACTGGTTGTAAATCCTGGAGAGAAAAAACAACAACAGCTGATTCTTGTAAACTCCAAATATGATAACCCCCTTGCTAAAATATGAATGCTACGCAACCTGGTCTCACAGCATCTATTGATTCGTGTTCACAGATACAAATTTTCCTTTTTTTTTTTTCATAACACTCACTCACGACTTTCAATCTAATGCATTTTAATAGAGAGTTATTTTGTGCCTGCAACATGATTTTATTTCTGCAACACGTTATGTGATTTCTTTTCAATCATTTACATGTATTTGTTGATATACACAATTTACACGTTTGAGCACGTAACCCTGCCACAGGAGTGGTGATAGGTGCTCTAAAAGAATAAATCATTTCTAAGTTTTACAAATGCAAAGATTTAAACTCTGAAGGGGTTACCCTGCACAGAGAAAATCCCTATTAAAATACATTACACTGAAAGTCATGCTGAGTGACACAAAAAAAGGTACATTTGTTTCCATGAACACCAATTGAGACAAGGTTGTGCTGTATCTTTCTAAGTAAGGTCCATTATACTGAATTCAAATCAAATTGACCAAATGTTGATTACTACATAATATTATATTAATAATATATAATTTTTACAACTCACTTGGAGATGAGACATTTTAAATGTAGTGGTTCATTGTTTCAAAACAGCATGTTATAAAAATCACAGTTGATGATTATTTGCGATTAATCACATCCAAAATAGAGGTTTTTCATTATGTGTACTGCTATGTATATAAATGCACACATACTGTATACAATTATGTTTTGAAAATATTTACACGTATATGTTTATATTGATATATTTTATATTATATCTAAACATATTTAATATATAAACAACATATTTTTCTTAAATATATACATTTCGGATTTTTAACAGTGATACTAATTATTTAAAGTAAACTTGTATTATTTGATAGTCTTACTTTCTTTTCACAGACTACCAAGTGGTCTGTATCTAAAATCCCAGTTTCTAATTAACCAGCTGGAACTCATGCTCTTTGACTGCACTGCAATCATTTTACAGTTTGACTCATGGGCGTCAACGGAATTCCAGACCAATCAATCATTTGCCTCATTTTAGAATGAGGGTTATGGATAGATCAGCATATGATTGTTTAATAAGAGCGCCGTTCCAAGGTCCAACTTAATCAGATGATGCAATGTCACGTTCTTCTATCATAATTTTCATGCGTCAAACCCTCTGTTTTTGTTACAACATACATTTTTCCACCAATCGTCCAAATGCAGCTGATGCTCAATTGGGTGGGTGAGATTTGGCATGGCTCGCGCTCACTTGATTTAATGGACTAAATGGTCTGTGCCATAGCTGGCTGTTCTAGCCCATCCTCATTATCCAAAGCTCGACTGCAGAGACGCCGCAGACAACATCAAACACGAGTGGGATTCCAGCTCGGAGAGATTTGCGAATCATCTGACACGGCCACAGAAAGAGGATTAGAGGTCGTGTCTTCTCACCTCGGTGAGATCTTTTGGCTGTACTGTGCTAGTTGAGTCGCGGGTCTCCTAAGTCCTGCTTAGCCTCCAACTGCTGGATGAGTCATTATAGATCTCTTTTGAAAATCTGACACTGGAGTGCTCTCATTTTCACACTATTGTTCCTTGTCTAACGCATCCATGATGGAACTGTCTTGAATATTATTGCCGTTAAGTGCAAAAGACCAATTCCTATTATTCAATAACAATCCTTTTTAAGCCAACATGAGCGAGGAGGACAATGATAAATTTGAGATATGACCCTCAGGAAGATTTGGATTTAAAATGTTAGATAGAAGACAGAATTCAAAACAGAAATCTCAGGCTCTGAGAAATCTAAAGAATGCAAACGTGTCTTCAAACAAGCCGTCTGGAGCCGTCCTTGAGAGGTTGCTGTTCTTTTTCTCCAATTTTACAAGCAAAGACATGTTTCACTCATTGGGTCTTTGAGGATTTGCCCTTCTTTTTGGAAAGCCGTGCTTCTAATAATTTAATAATTTCACACCTTCCACCGAGCGCATCCCAACGGGCTTCAACCAGAATGCAGTGTCTTGCACTACTGGCTCTGAATGTGGGCTGGTGTCATTTTTCATCTAGATTTATGGCTTAGGCTAGCTTATCTGCATTTTTAGTGTGATTGAAAAGTGTGCGCTTGGTTTTCTCCATCAATGCAATCACACCCTTTTCTGATTTAGCCTTGCCATATTGTGCATTAGAAGTAGGATTAGGAGCAGTATTATCATCAGAGAAGATGACCAGAAAGACCTTTCTCTCTTTTAAATATGACCCTTGGACATTTATAGCATTCCTTTGTTACAGTGTATGGGGCAGTCTCAATCACTAAGCATTGTTTTCTGTTGTAATATACTTTAAAATGCAATTTATTGCTAGGTTTTAAACATTATTCCTCCAGATTCAATGTAACATGGTCATTCAGAAATGACTCTAATATGATTTGATGCTTATTTATTATAAATAGTTATCTTGGTGATCAATTGAATGCATCCTCGCTGAAGAATAGCAATCCCATCTCGTTCTGTATATAATTAAGAAATGTATTGTCATAGCTGCTGAAAATTCAGTATTTCAACTCAAAATAAATTACATTTTGAAATATATTCAAATTGAAAACAGTTGTTTTAAATAGTAAAAATATTTTACAATGTTTTACCGTATTTCCCCTCACTGTATTTCTGCTTAAATTAATGCAGCCTTTTTTAAAAAAAGGAGTCACAGGGACATGCTTAGAAAAGACTAAGTCACACATTTTTATTGAAAGTACAAAAGCTGATGGTTTTGCTCTCGGGTTGTAATTGTAAGATTGTGAAGAAGCTCACAGAAGGTCTAGTTAAACATGCTGTGATTGAGTTCATTCTCGACAGCTGACGTACTGCATACTGAAAGACCTTCAAAGCCATACTGTACAAAAGAGCGTTTTTCTCCTTTTCTGAGGAGGTGTATTTCTTTGTTTTAAATAATCTTCTGAACTTCGTTTTGTGTATGTTTTGTCTCTGCTTATTTTGGTGTCCTCCAAATGCATGTTGCCTTATCGTTCATATTCAGAAGCAAAAAAAATAATAAATAAAGCTCTACGCTGCTATGAACATGTTAGAGTTTAGATTGCTTCATGTATGCTTTTCAAAACCTTTCTTCCCCCCCCCCCCCCGAAGGTGAAGTTTTGATTTATGAGTTTAATATCAAGAGAAAGCAGTAATCCAGAACTAATGCTAAATTAGCTAAGTAATAGCACTCGGCAGTTTAACAGCAGCCCGCACCTAATGAGATGGGATTATTCGTGAAGGCAGGGATTTTGTTTGTGGACTATATATATATATATATATACACTCAACAAAAATATAAACGCAACACCTTTGTTTCTGCTCCGATTTTTCATGAGAT
>JAUMHQ010000087.1:11359329-11369566 GCA_032361165.1 Enteromius paludinosus
AATTGCACGCTCCCTCAATGAAAAATCGGAGCAGAAACAAAGGTGTTGCGTTTATATTTTTGTTGAGTGTATATATTAATACAAACACACGCAGTATATAGTTTGAAAATATTTACATGTGTTTACTAGTGCTGGGCAACAATTAACTGTGATTGTATCCAATCGCGATCGTATACTGTGTATATTTATTACATACATATACAGTACTGTGCAAGTCTTAGGCCACTAGTATTTTCACCAACAACAAAAAAGTCTGTTATTTATTTATTTTATGACGTAAAGTAACAGAACAAACTGAGACTGTGGCGACGTCTCCATTTATGCTGGGGAAACATTGTTTCCCGAGGCATCAAATAGCACAAGAGTTGTGGTTGTCTCAGTCTAGACAGATATCACACACACACATATAATACACATACTTATGGTTAATAACAAATGCACACAGTATTTACTCTAATAGACATAACAAAAACATTTGCAGAAGACATAACATCTTCGATTGAAGATCTTTTATTAAACCTTGAGTCTACAGATAGGGCTGAGTCATGCCATTGAATCACAGTCATTAAACTCAAAAAGAGACCAAGCGTTTGACGCATCCAAACAGCCTGTTTATTGAAATAAAAGGAAAAGAAGCCATTCAGTGGTTTATTCAGTCCTGAAATGCTCCAGTAACATCTACTGGATGCGCTACAGGTACATTTATTCAACATACATCCCTCTCCACATGAGATGTTGCATAATATGCGTGGTAAGCTTGAGCGCTGTAAGATTAACTAAATCTAATTGGAACTATACGTGTGTAAAGTTGAACGTTTTCTGAGCTGCCGCAGAGCAATTGCACTACAAACAAGATTGACTTGTTTGTAGGGCAAATCTGTCGGTTAACGGTTAAACGGTTAAAATGAGCATCCCTAGCTTGCGTGTGTTTCGTCGATGCTAAAAAACGTGGAAAGTGATTCTCAAAATCTAAATAAACTGAACAGGATTGACACGAGCAAGAAATCAATATTTTAATAAAACATTTTAATAAAAAATAGAACATTTATGCTCACAAAATAACTTTAAACCCTGCACATTAATGTAATTCATAATTCTGTAGACACCAGTTGCACATTTGCAAATTTTACCCAATCGTCCACGCGTTAATGGATTGCACTGATTCTTGTGTGTAGGTAGTTGTGTGTGTGCATGTGTGTGTGTGTGTGGTGTAAAAAACTGTAAAAATTAAGTCTCAAAATTCAAATGAACCATTCAAAATCAACTCGAACAAAACACCAATAAATAAACGCGTCACCTAATTCACAAATGCATAGATTCCTTTTTTGCATGCGCAATTTATGATATATTAATGTAGAGCAGACCAGTTTTATTCGCAAACATGTCTTTATTTGTACACATCGTTATATAAGCGTTGAATCC
This sequence comes from Enteromius paludinosus, assembly GCA_032361165.1. Classification (NCBI taxonomy): domain Eukaryota; kingdom Metazoa; phylum Chordata; class Actinopteri; order Cypriniformes; family Cyprinidae; genus Enteromius; species Enteromius paludinosus. Next base: position 11,360,752 of record JAUMHQ010000087.1, read on the forward strand.
TGAATGTCCACATATTCAAATCGAAAGGTATTTGTGTGTTTGTATTAAGAAACATGCATTACATTTATGTAGCTCACGGATAATTGTGTGTGCATCTATTAATCATTTTCAGTCTAAAATCATTTCATAAAAATGTTGTTACCATATTTTTTATGGTTGAATTCTGACAAACACAGCTTCCATTTTTCCCCGTAAATTTTATGGATTTTTGCAGTGTACATGTACAAAAAATTCTTGCCTTTGCAAATCATGGAAACTAGTTTAGATTAAATATAATCACACAGATCCTGTAGGCAGAAATGCAATGTGTGTTTGCTGGGGTAGTTTGTTGATTTGTGAAACTCGGTTCGAGGCGCAGATAAACATTTTATATGACTTTTATGTTGTTTTGGCAATGAGGTGGAGTTGCACATTAAGATGCGATGAATGCTTTAGTTGTTACAGAAACATTATGAAAAGCTTGTTTTCTAATGGCTTATTTGCTTATTAAATTGAGACCCTTTACCTGAGGCCAAAAACATCTATGGCATCTGATAACGGCGCGAGCGAGTCAAAGAGAGCCAATAAATGACTGCCGCTTTTATCATTTGTGGATATGGTGGGTGTGAATAATCACTGCTGTGGAGTCTCATGCACTAATATGTCATTATTCCTGGGATAAGAATTATTTGAAGTGGATATGGTAAGATTGGGTCACAGAAAATTTCTATAATTTCATCCTTAGCTTCTAAACCTCCAAAATAATTACTGCTTTAGCGCTCTGAGCTGATGGCTGTTGCATAACATGAAATTTTTTTGGTTTATGTTCAAAGAATGTTTTTGATTTACAGCCCCCCCCTCGATTTTATATCTGTGATCTGATGTACTGTAAGAGTGAAATATGATATTCAAAGACATCAACTGTAAGGCGGGTCTTGTCTTTTGGATAATATAAATATTCAAGAATAATTGTAAGTACATTTTTTTATAAATATATTGACATATTATATTTTGTATATATATAATATTAACAAACATGTACAAATATTGACAGCATCTAAAATTTAGTTTTAATGTTTGTTTTTTTGCACATATTACAATATATAACGTGTAATATATACAATACATAAAATGTTTAGATAATTTTACTTCATAAATGTGACTAAATACAACAAAACGCATTAATTAAAAAATATCATTTTAATTTAATTATAATTATTTTATTATAATGTATTCAATATATATTACATATATTATATTACATTTATATATATATATATATATATATAAATGTAAAATGATGAAAATTAGTTCATACACAAATTTAAGATGTAATTGCATTATTATTGTTATTATTAATATTTTAAAGAGTGGAGTTAAAAATATTAATTGTAAAATAAATGTATAATATAAATAAAAAATATATTACATCCCTGTGTTAGATATGCTCAGATACAAATATAGCTACATACATTTTTTATGATTGTTTATATGCTAAAATGTACAAATATATACAGCATCAAAACATCTCCAATGTAAGGTGTTTTGATACAGAAAGCTGAAAACAGAAAACACTAAATATATATATATATATATATATATATATATATATATATAATGTTTTGCTTTAAGCTGAGCAATATATTTATGACAATTGTGAATTGTAAAAATACATAAAAATCTGTAAATCTGCAAAAGTCTATAGTGAGCTGAACAAAGGAGCAGTTCAGGTAGCTCTAGTCTACCATGGGTGCACAAAATCAGACGGCATGTGAGCAGGGAATAATTACTGAATAACAAAAGTCTTTGTTTTGCTCCCTGAAATAATTGATTTTTTATGGGATTGAATGTTTTTACGCACCAGAAGACTCGCAAGGTCCCCCTACTGCGGTCAGTGGGCCCTGGACTTCCACACGGCCGCGGCAAATGTAATTAATTGGATCTGATTAAAATTAATGAAGTAATTAAAGAACTGCTAGGGCCGGTTTCAGACTTCTGCGGGTAATATGGCTGTCACCAGGGCAAGCCACATGGACCTGCTGCTATGAGGCCCATTTCAGCGCGAGGTTACACTTTTTTGTGAGTCTGGCTGCTTATCTTTTCTTCAAGGCTGTCATCCTCTAGTGTGACCTAAATAAGTCACCACTCATACGGCGTGGTAATCGGGTTTGGGTTATATGAGGGTGAGCTCAAAGGGTGAAGAAAACAGTGGCATAACTTTGTTACTAAACTAGTCTGCTGTGCATGTTTCTGGGATATCAACAAATCTAAATGTTCCTGTTGTATTATTATTCATCTAAAAGAGTATTAAAGGTATAGTTCACTCGAAAAATGACAATCGTAATTGACTGTTGTTTCAAACCTGTACTTCATATGAAACACAAAGTATATATATAGTATTTATGAATTTTGAATAATTTGATTTGATTCTCTTGATATATTTTGAATAATTTTCGTTATATTTCGACTTTATTCTTAAAATATTTCTACTTCTTCATATGTAGTATTTCAACTTTATTACTTTATTCTGAAAATATTTCTACTTTATTCTTGTAAATTCTCGCAATATTTCAACTGTAATAATTCTCATAATTTTGGCTTTATTCTCAAAATATTTCTACTTTTTCATTGTAGTATTTTGACTTTTATAAATATATAAATATCTAAATATTTATACATTTTCACAGTATTTCAACTTCATTATCATATTTCAACTTTATTCTCAAAATATTTTGACTTTATTACAGTTCTACTTTTTCATTGTAGTAATTCAACTTAATAATTAATAACTCATCATTTTTATTTTCTAAAAATATTTATACTTTTCAATTGTATTATTTCAATTTTATTTGAATAATATTTAAACCTTATTCTCGTAATTTCGACTTTATTCAAAAAAAAGTTTCTACTTTTTCATCATGGTATTTCAACTTTATTTTTTTACAAATACTTCTACTTTTTCATCTTAGCATTTCAACTTTATTCTCGTAATATTTAGGCCTTATTCTCAAATTATTTCTACTTTTTCATCATAGTATTTCAACTTTATTCTCGTAATATTTAGACTTTATTCTCAAAATATTTCTACTTTTTCATTGTGGTATTTCGACTTTATTTGTAAAAAATATTTCTACTTTTTCATCATAGTATTTCAACTTTATTCTCATAATATTTAGACTTTTTTCTCAAAATGTTTCTACTTTTTCATTGTGGTATTTCGACTTAATTTTTTTTATATTTCTACTTTTTCATCATTGTAACGGAGAGGACCAACTCAGGTGGGTAAAATTCAACAAAGGGGTTTATTAAACAGAAGAAAGTAAACAAAGGTAAGCAAACTGAGATTCTTCCAAAACTGGGCAATATATAAATAAACTAAACAGTCTTTCTTTGCAGGTTGGATCCAAGGGAGACGACGCACACCACCACACAGACGAAGACGACACTGAAGACAGGAGGTGACACAGGGAGCTGGAAGGAGCTTGGGAGACACCACGGAGATACAGAGACTTCAGGTCGGCTTCTGGAATATAAGGTAAGTGTTAAAGGCAAGTAACAGCAGGTAAGTTTGTCCTCTTCGTATGATCGAGCTTGGACGTTGACTGTTGTGTGGTGGGTGCTTATGAAGGTGGAGGTGATGAACATAAAGCAGGATCAGGTGAGCAGGACAGGTGATGATGATCAGAGTGACAGGGAAGGTGGAGTCTGGTGCAGATGCAGGCGTGGCTGTGACAATCATAGTATTTCAACTTTATTCTCATAATATTTAGACTTTATTCTCAAAATATTTCTACTTTTTCATCATGTTATTTCGACTTTATATTTTACAAATACTTCTACTTTGTCATCTTAGCATTTCAACTCTATTCTCGTAATATTTAGTATTACAAATGTAAACTTGTTGTTTTAGTTTGTGTGTGTGTGTGTGTGTGTCTGTGTGTGTTTTGTTTTTAGCGTGGCACTAAAATGTTGTCGTGCAAAATTATTAAAATATACAGTAAGGGTATAAATGTATGCCTGTAAATGTAAATGTAACTATAACCATATGTACACAATGCTAAAACAACACTAATGTCATTACAATTCATGGGAACTGACATTTAAAACTCCAAATAGGACTGAAAAGCACCATAAAAGAATCCTAAAAGTGCATTTTTCCAACTTTCAGGTAATTTCAAATATAAAAAGCTCAAAAGGTTCTGTTAAATTGGAAATGTAACTGACTTTTTAACAGTCAGGGCTTGTTTTCTTATTTATACACTTCACACATGACTTCACAAACTCATCATTCTGTTGTAATTTCAGATATATGTTCAAAATAAAATGCTGAATAATCAGTTTAATTAATATTTTCCAATATTTAATACAATTTGTTATTTGTTTTGAAGTCATTTCTGATGTCATTCCTATTTTAGCCAAATGTATTATGGTAAAAAAATGACATAGTGGACAGGAGTTTGAGTAGTTAAAGACATAATATTTATTTTGGAGTACACAACGGTTGTTGGAGAGCTAAATCAATATATATTTATATATATATAAATTGAATATTATTAAACATAAAATTTAATGTGTAATATTATTAATATATAAGACCTGAACTTCCTTACCCCCAAATTGTTTCTTTCTACTGAGCACAAAAGAAGACATGTTGAAGAATGTTGGTAACTAAACTGACTTCCTTAATATTTTTGCTATTGGCAGAGATTTCGATCGTAGGCCTCCTTAATTTCAGAGCCAAAATTATCCACAAATACTGTTTTTGTTTTCACTCATTAAGCTCAGATCAGTGACAACTATGATCAATCAATTTTAAAAAAGAAATGTGCTAAGTGAAATAAAACGGGTTGACAAAAAGATTCCAAGATTTGGTAATAATATAGCATCTTGGGTGATTTACAAGCCTACTGTTATTTGTTATGGGGAAGACCAAATTAGGTTCAGGGATCACAAATAATGTGGTGAGAGATCCAGATTGAATTGCAGTCAACAAACCTGGGCCTACTTCATAATCATGCAGAAAATTAATCAGCACTTTAGATCGTCTGTCAACCAATAGGAATCGAGCATTCGACCATGCCACAAAAATGTGATATAGCGCAGACCTTATGAAAGAGTCTAACCAGACTGGAAAAGCAGAAGCAGGTCATCTGGGAGCTGACAGCAGCTCCAGTTATCCTCCGAGATGAAAGAGACGTGGCGGGCTGACGAGGCAGGCATGCAGAAGCGTCTCCACACTTCTCTAAAACCACCCGGCCCATGCCGCACTCAAAAAGGGCCTGTAAGGGTTCATTGGTATTCCGTTCGGTTAAAACCGCGCTTCAAAAAACCGTGAATGCAGGCAAGACTGACACAACAAGATAATGATGACAGGATCTCAATTAATCTATGCCGCGCTGGACTTGAGATGAGCGAGCCCGGTCTTATGAGAGGGAGGAGCAGATCTTGTCTGGAGAGGAAGAAGCTGATGATGGCGGAAAATGAAAAGAGCTAAAAAGTTTGGTCAGTGTATTACAGGCGCTAAGTGAGTATCAGGGGAGTGTTTGACTCCAGAACTGTTGTGAAGAGAGAAATGGCAAGTTAAGAACGTGGTGATTAGAGTCTCTAATTAAATCTTATATTTTCTCGCCCCGCGACCTTGATATTAATATCGCCTTTTTGTTCTGCAATTATTAAGACAAAGTGTCTGGGCAAGCTTGACATGCCTTAGAGGCAGGGCACTCAAAAGAGGCATATTTGTTTTTAAATTTACACCATAATAATTTTGTGTTACTGTTAACATTTATTTAGTAACGTCTATTTTTGTATCTATCTATGTAATCAACTTAAAATTATGTCAAAAATTAAGATGAGACAATATTCCGTGGCTGAAAACCTTTGAACTGCCTTCTTGATTTTGTTAACCTATTCTGTCTGAATTTGCATTTGTTTACACAGTTCCGTTACTCTCCCAAGATACTTTGCCTTTGTTCGCATTCATTTGCACTACTTTTGAATTCCCCAAGAAAGTTTGCGTTCATTGACACAATTTTTGCTTTCTCCCGAGAATCTTTGTATTAATTTGCACAATTTTCGCATTCACTTTGCTTTTATCACACGACTTTTGCTCTCTCTTTGCTCTCTCTTAAAACAAAATTTATAAAACTCCTATGTTCTCCTAAGAAAAGTTGCGCAACTTAGGATATTGTCCTAAAAAAAACTTTTGAGTTCTCCCGAGAAAGTTTACTGTTGTTGGCATTCACCTGAGAAACGTTTTCATTCATTGGCACAAATTTTGAGCTCTATGACTGTGGGCAGCCTGTTATGCAGTTATGCCCACTTCAACAATGAAGCCATCCTGGCTGCTTAACCACCGGTAGGCATTCACTGTATTTCTTCCCTTCCACCTCCCCTGTCATGCTTAGCTGCTTCCTGCTTGAGGGTGTCACCGTATTTTAGCCGCCTACCCCATTCCAAAGCCGTGCTCCCACAGAGAAATCCGTTTCTCAGCTGCGCGCAGATAATGGAACATCACTCTTCTGCCCTGGTCTGGCAACACGCGATTGCCCCTGCCTTGCAAGAGTCGTTAAAAATGTGCTGAGCAGAAAAACGCTCTTTCTTGACAAAGAAAAAAATTCGGATAAGAGAGCAATAGAGTACCTTAGCAGAAAAATGAGTGAGGTGTGGAGCGCTGAGTTATTGTGGCGAATAAACCAGTATATGGAGGACATATTTACATATGCTAGCCAAATGATTTCATATGTACATTTATACGGGTCTGATATTACATTTTCCTAAAACAATAAATACACTTGCCACCATGCAAATGAAATTTGCCATTCCTTTATGCATGTGACAGACCTGATGTGAGGACATATTGTTGTACAAATTTTCTAAAAGTTCAATACTTGTTTAATTGAATACTTGAAATATTTCTCAAAAACATATGTCTAGGTCGTATTTCACTACGAAATTAAAAGAAAACAACAACACACGCACACACACACACACACACACACACACATATTCATACATATATATATATATATGAAGAGTTCAGATGCAAAAGCTTCTAAGTACATCTGATGTTTTTCTTTAAAATTTGCATTTATTTCTGGGTATCATGTATAGGTTTCTATGCAAGTACTGGTACTTCTGCATGGGTTGAGGCTGGGATTTAGCACATTTAAAGTGATAGTAATTAATAAACATAGACAACATATGGAGAGCATTCACTAATTTTTGACCAAGATTACTTTTATGCTGCGTTCACACCAGACGCGAATGAAGCGTTAAGCGCGACTGATTCACATGTTAAGTCAATGCAAAGACATGATTCGCAATTCGCGCAAAATGCTCAAGTTGAAAAATCTGAACCAATCAGGAGCTTGCTCTAGAAGTGATTTGATGACTAGCAAGCGGAGGCAGAATTCGGAAACTATGGAGGACAAAATTATCGATAGATCTTTGTACTGAAACAGGAATAAAAAGGAAATATATAATATATTCATTAAACTAGAGTTTGCCTATGAGATATACCCAAAACGAATTTAACCTCCTGTTTAACCACTACAGAGACATCAGGAGGCAGCGGCAAGTGTCCGAATTACTAGCCGCGGTGAGCCTGCCCTTTGCGGATGCATGAGCAATTAACATCCGGTGTTCGTGTGGAGCTCACAGTTCTGAAATCATAATCATTGATGCAAAATGCAATGCAATATTCATTATAAGACACATGTGCATACAACTGTTATTGGCAGTAAAATGCATTTCATAATTTACCTTATATGCACAGCATACATGTGAATAAACAAATTTGCATCCACTCAGCTTTGCACTGTAACCCAGAATGCCCTGGGGCTTTGTGCACTGTGCCCTCGGAGAAAGGTTAGACCCTGTGCCAATGTCTCTTGGCACCACAGCGACAGAAAAGTCACAGTTTGCAGTTTAGCTTTTTCTCTGTCCAAATATCCCTTAGCTGAGTCGCATGTTTTTTACTTTACTGTCCTCTCTGTTTATGTTTTCGTCGACCTGCTAAAAGGGCGACAGTGTAGTGCCACCCTCAGTACCCGGAGAGGAAAGGTGGTTCCCTCTGACACGCCAGTGCAAGAACACCGAAATGGCTTTATAGATCTGATGTTCTGGCTTTATTTGTTTCGTTGAGAGCAAACAAGGTGACTTGTCTGACGCAATGGAAGAAGGGCAGTCATGTTTGGTGAGGGACGCCCCATTGTGCATATTAATTGAATTCCACCCGGACCTCCGCCTGTGTGGGTGGGGGTGCATCAGCAGGACATTTCCTGTTGACGTGGGACACATATGTGACTAGTGACACGTGGTTCCTCTTTACCCTCTTTGAGGTTAGATAAGTTTTCTTTGGTGTCGTTGTTTCTTTTTTCCAGATACTTTTAGTGATTTGTACAGTTGTGCAGTTGAACAACAGGGTAGCTTTAAAACATGTACTGTATAAGTACTGTAATTATGAATGTGCATTAGCAATATTAAAGTAATACCTAGTGATAAAGGTAAATCTTGATATGTTAATATATTAATTTACTTATGTTTTAATTTAATGTTTTACTGTATGTAACAGATTAAACACCCTCAGGAAAAATAAGTTTGGTTTATATTTTAAATATATAATATGAACATAAATATATGCATGTAAATACATTTATAAAAAAAAAAAAAAACAATATGTTAGTGCTGTCAAACGATTAATTGCAGTTAATCACATTCATAATAAAAGTTTTTGTTTACATGATGTATGTGTGTATACTTTCTTTACTTGTTTGCTCATTATGTATATATAAAAACAAACACATGTATGTATATATTTAAGAAAACTATATTATAT
>JAUMHQ010000087.1:11369666-11379870 GCA_032361165.1 Enteromius paludinosus
TCTCAGCGTTGCTCATTTCAGTAGCACAAACAGATTTCTACTGTCCAGCGTGAACGATGGAGGGATTAGGGATTCATAAGGGATGAATAATTCAATTTGCGCTTGGTGTGAACACAATAATAAGGTTCTGGGTGGGCGAGGCCATTTTGTACAGCGAAGAGACATAGCTGTTTCATGATTGGCTTGATGTAACTATGGCAATACTTCATTTTATTTTGGCATTTATTCTGTTAATGCTCACAAATCTGTGTTTTTAGCATTAAATGCTATTTTCGTGTAATTCTATAATACCATGTTTATCAAATCAAAGCTGATGAAAAATACAGACCTCTTTATTAGTGTTTAAATTGTATATAGCCTAATGTTGAACTTTATTTATGTGCATACAGGAGCTGTATGAAGTATAGGAAATATTACTGATGCCACATAAAAAGGTCTGAAATGTCTGTGTATTCAACAAATATTGCAGCTAATCCACTTCATCGGTGATAAAATGCTCAAAGACTATGAGCAAACAAACAAACAATAAAAAATCTCTATTGGGGGTCTCTTGGAATTCATCAAAAATGTCTTATATATCTAAAATAACAGAGGTCTTCGAGGTTCAATGGCAATGCTTATGACATAATCAATTGTCTGTTTTCTTAAGTAACCACTGCCATAAGGTCCATTTTGTTGCATCTAATTAATTTACATTTGGAGGCAGGACTATCTATTTGTCCTTCCAGTGGAAACGAGTTTTATAATGGCATATGCTCACAAGTGACACACTTCACCTTTAACAGCGTACAAAATTTAGAGCGTGCAGCAGCTGGTATAAGCTGAGTCCATGTCTGAATGCCACATTGAAGTTTGAGGAACCCCAAGGTCAGGTTTCAGCTGTAGACAAAAGAGCGACATGTTTGTGTGCAGGCATGAGGGCGATAGAGAAGTACATGCCACTTCAGCACGTGATGATAGCATTTGAAATTAAGAAGGCCTGACGACAAGCCATTCATCTTGAAACATGTAAAATTCACTCATTTAAAGTTGTTTGTTTTCCTTTGTTTCTCACTAGACTGTCTAAGCCGCAACAATTTATCACAATCTGGTTGATCCTACACCAATTAGCTTGTTGCGAAGGTTCTGTGTGAAAATGGAAATCAATTAGTCCCTTTATTTGCCCCTAATTCCAAACAGCTGGTTAGTGAGCCACGGGTGACAGTTCTCCCCTTTGCTGTAATATCCTGACTATTTGCTCGGCTAAGTGGAGCGAATCTACCTTTGTTTATCTTGCTCTCTCAGGTCGTATGCACTCATTCCCTCCCTTCCCTCCCAATGACCTTCCTACAGGTAGAGACTCTGGGCTGGAGTCAAAGCAAACACAGCAGGCTCCAGCTGTACCTGAAGAAAGACGGAAGTATTCATTGAGGGGTTTCAGTCTGGGCAGGATCTGGGCTTGCAGATTGAGCTTTTTTATGCCTAGCAGACGAAACGTTGATCAACACCGTCCCATTACATATTGCATCATACTGTATGTATACTGTCTATAGGTCTGCTTTCAATCGCATGATGAAAATTGTAGTTAGTAATGTAGTATTTACTTTTATTTATCTGTAAAGTGTATTCTGAGTATTTTTAGATTACTTCTGACTGTCATTCTGGCGTAATAATCAAGATACGTTGCTGCAATACCATGGCTTTAGCAGGTGCAATGATATTACACAGATGCTAGGGACTATTTTCAGCCTCTGTGTAATATTATTGTGCCTGCCTCAGCTGTAGTGCGACAGTGAAGTTCCTATCTATGCTAAGCTACAGCTAAAAGTGCTACGGCCTCGAATGTCGACTGAATGGATGAGTTGGAAAGTTAGGGTGTACTCACACTAGACAGTTTGAACCGTGCCCGAGTGCGTTTGACCACCAAAGCGTGGTTCCTTTGACCAGTGTGAGTGCTCCGAAACATGCCCGGGTGCGGTACGTTTAGCTGGCCCCGGCCCGCTTGGAAGAGGTGTGCCAGAGTACGGTTCAGTTGGACTCGGGCGCGATTCGGATGTAGTGTGAACGCTAAACGTGCTGTGGCACGGAACAGGGCGCGCGACGTCACGTTTTTGCAACGCTCCAAAACAAACATAGCGGAGAAAGAGTCGCTTCGGTCTATGGCAGAGGTGCAATGTTTGTTTAACAATAAGCTGTAAGAGGGCTGTGGACCACCGAGTCCAACAGAGCATTGGACTCGCATCCAGCGAGAGCGCCGCTCTTCCTGTTTATCCTGAAACCACCTCACCATAATTATGTAAGCGTACAATCGTACTCTGGCCCAGTTCATGGCAACCCTGCCTAGTGTGAGTACACACTTAGTGTATTTGAAAAAATAAATAAATAAAAAAAGTGGTGTGTTTCTTTAACTTTAAAATGCATTGCATTCATTTGTCAACATTGTGTAAACATTAAGTGTATTAAACGTTCGTTACATTACTCCTCAAACTGGGTTTCATCGAAGAACCAACACAGTCTCATGACCAATTCATATATATTCTTACGAGGTGAAAATGTTGTGCTAATTCATATAAATTCGTATGACCTCACTCGATTTTGTATGATTTTGTCTAAACCCCAGTGATGGGTAGGGGTGTGATTAGGTGTAGGTCATTCGTACAAATTCATTCGAATTGTCAACTCCTAAAATTTACACTATTTAGCAAAAATCAAATGACATTTAGTCATTAACCACCTAGTGAAATATGTACGAATTGCCGTGAGTCTGGGCTTAAAGAACTGCAGAGGTTTCGCAATATGACAAAAGGCTAATAATTTAGTAAATATAAAAAATATATTTACACACAAAACACACAAGTTGCTAGTTGTATGTAAACGTATGACTGTAGAACTTTATTACTCTGTCTTTATTTATTTATTTTGGTAGGGTTGCTTTAAATTGAACATAATTTACCGTCAAGATGTGTAATATTAAAAATAATTTATTTAGCAGTAAATCAGTATGTCAGAAGGATTTCTGAAGGATCAGAGTAATGACGCTGAAAATTAGGCTTTGCATCACAGAAATAGATTACAGTTTGAAATATTTTAATGTTTAAACTATTAGAATATTACTATATTTGATCTAATGCGAGCAGCCTTTGTGAGAAGAAGATATGTGATTTATAAACACACACACATCGCATTCCAATTTTTTACGTTTATAACAATCACATTAGTATTTGCCCGAGAAAGTCCCTAGATGAAAATATTTCAAAGACGTTTGCTTTAGACATTGAAATTAAACAACCATCTGGTCTACACAAAGTACATTTATATTCATTTATTAAAGTCTTATATTCCGTCTGCGATATATTTTCATTATTTCTTTTGTCTCTAGTCATATCTCTAATATGATTAGTATGCTAAAGTCTATACGTCTGAACCTGAAAGTAAATTGATTAATATTTGTCAGGTAAATTGAAGCTGAGGAAAATGTGCTCCTCTTACTTTATTTATTTCTTATCATTGCGTGCTGCTGATAATTGCCCTGAATCTATTCGACCTGATAGCGTGGAGTCGTGGGAGTTTCAGGGCGATATCATTGGTTAGCAGTATTAACACTATGCAATTGGCTCTTTATATCTTGAGCCCCGGCGCCTAAATACTTGATAATCTTTCCCCTTTGGACTGCCATGTCTCACGTTATCAGCCGTAATTTGCATGTGATGATGTATTTTCGGCCGCACAGAGACCTGTTTTCTCCTTCTAAATTTGTCTTTTGTGAGGCATAGTGCAGATAGCTTCAGTTGACAGGAGCACTAACTAAGGATAAAACTGTTAGTGTTTGTGTGAGGAATATAAATAGCCCTTGTTAGAGAGGAGTGGAGCTACAGTAACACACGGCTAAGCTAAAAGCATGTGCTCCAGGCTGACACTTGCTACAATGTTACAGTTGCACATTCACAAATGACATCTGAGTCCAAAAGGTACTTACACTTCCATTTAGTTTAAAATGACTGTGATTTCAGATTTGTGATTGCTGAATTGCAACAGCACAGACCATTTAATGTTTGCTAACAAGGAAACCAGTGTATTATTGCAAAGAAGGCTCACAATAAGCAAAATAAGATGCTGTTGCAGTACTTTTGATTAGTTATTATATTGTTCCCAATGCAAGTAATCCTTGACTGGACTGCCATGAACTGACCCGCACCCAATATCAGTGCTTCTCAGCGAGTTTTGCTGTATTATTATCTTTTATTTATCATCTCCATTACCCAATCCCAACATATCTGCGTACCATTTTCAGTCGTAAACCATAAATTGGAAACACAAAAGAACATGATGACTTGAGGCTGCGTTCACATTAATCCAAATAAATTTAAAAGCCCATATTTTGCCTCTCATTTTTTGGCCTTTTGTTGACACTGAGTGGATTTTTAATATGATTGTACTGCCATTGTTGTGCCCCCTATTCACTAATAACATTGCTAAAGATAAATGTTGCTTTGTACAGTCTTCTACTGCTTTCCTGCAAATATGCCGGCAGAATATTGACTCGCAATTGCTTTCTAGCAGTAAAAAAATGATCATATTTGCATTTTAGACTACAAATGTAATGGCTATTTTGAATGCGACCTGGACGTACCAGCGAGTGAATAAATCATACAATGATGGTGCAGAAAATTTGAATATTGCGTAAAGCAATTGCGAATATTTGCTATCTGTTCAAAAGAACAAAATAGTCACTTCCTAGGAAACCGGCACAATTTAATAATAAAAATTAGACAAATTGAGGGTTTTCTTTTATCCATATAAGATCTTATGCACAATTTTGTCATTTCTGTCAGATGTTATTTATTTTAATTTTTTTTATAACACAATGTCCCAAAATGTACATAAATATTCACTGATGATCTTTTTTTTTACGCATGTGGAACTTTAAGTATTTTCAGATATTCTAAAACCTTTGGAAAATGCTTAAATATTGTATAATAATTCTATAAAAATTATATTTTATAATGATGTTTAGAAAACAAAATGCCCTCTTTAAACATATCCAGATCAATGTGGACATAACCTTAAAGACTAAAAACCTTGTGAAACCAATCAAAGAGATAACCTCAAACCTGTTTCTCGACTAATTGCACCTCTTTGGGCAGATTAAAATCTGGGAGAATGAATAATTCCATGGGTTTTTTAGTTTTTTTTTTACTGGAGTAAGCATGAAAGATTTGGGACTCACTCGTGTTACAGGGCTTCTTATCAAGCAGTAGGCGGTTTATAGTTATTTCATGAAGATTGCTGTGGTGGTCTCAGGAGGGCTTAACCTGAAATCACCTGTGAGGTAAGCTGGATTTCAGCCATGCATTCCTGAAATGGCCCACCTATACTTCAGTATTATTTTGATTTCTCGCTTCCAGAAAGCTAAGGTGAAAGGTACATGTTCATGCTTGTGTAGATTAAGATTTAGGGTTTGGTTTCATTACTTTCTCTCGACAACCTCAGAGTTATTGCATTTTTTTTTTCTTTCTTTCTTTTTCTATAGAAATTTCATAACTTAAGTGAAAATCACTTGTTAGGCCTTGTATGAATCAGCATGGAGCCCATTAAAGTTCCACCAGACATTGTGTTTATTTATTTAATTTCTTCCCATTGGCCGCTTGTTGAAGCTAAAATCAATTGGCTCATAGGGAATGCAAACCCAGAGATACAAAGTTCAATAAGCTCAAAGTGTGCTCAAAGAAACTTTCCAACATATTGACATCATGGAGGAAGATATAACCCCATATGAAAAGACAAAAGCAAAAGTGTTCTTTTGAAACAAAGCTAAGTGAAGGCCGGTTCTCTGAAACAAGGTACAGGATTGCTGGAAACAACAGATTCAGATTCTGGAAAAACAGATATTGCTCTTGATGTCCACATGAAAAACAGCACAGATAAAATGCATTGGCGTAACATTGTATTTCCTTGTGTTCATAGCCATAAATGTCAAACAAAACAGCTCACAACTGTCCACCTTTTCTTTTTGCGAGGTGTTTGTGGAAGTATATTCTCCTCAGCCATTTATTACAGTGTATGGAATTCACAGAGCTCGCCATAATGAACAAAGTATCTACTGATGTTTCCACCAAAAATATTTCCAGTGTGTTCTCCCCTTACAAGCGGTCGGACTAAATTACTTTTTTAACGTTTTTGGGGCTCAAAATCATAAAACAATTTTGTATAAGGGAGACCACTATGGCCCGGTTTCACAAACAGGGCTTAGGTTAAGCCAGGACTAGGCATTAGTTAAATTAAGATATTTAAGCAACCTTTACAAAAATGCCTTATACGAAAATATTACTGGTGTATATCTTAACACAGAACAATGCCACTGACATGATTTAAGATATGTCAGAGCAAGATATTTTCATCTGAGACAGCTCAAACATGCATTTTAGTCTGGGACTTGCTTAAGCCTTGTCTGTGAAACTGGGGGTATGACATATTGCATTTAAGTTAAAATTATAGTGAAACTTATTAGTGAAAATGTATCACTTGTACTCATATTTAGTGCACCTATAGTTGTTTCTTTTTTCAAAAGACGACAAGTGTATTTCAAGTAGTTTGTGATTTCTGAAGGAAAACGTAAAACATGTTACTACTGCCCCCAGTCTCCCCTAACCTACATTATGGAGATAAAATACCATTGAAAGTAGCAATATCCTTCTCCTTGTCATTTGGTTCTCATGAGGAAGCAGCTTATAAATCATGCAGAATGAGTTTTTTGAAAATCTAAAAATCCAGCACATTTTGTGTGAGGGGTAGGTTTAAGGGTAAGGGAATAGAAAATGTAGTTTTGTATATTTGTATAACAACCATTTCATCTTTTGAATGTCCCCATGAAACAGAAGAATGAAATCAGAAGTAGATTTGATGTAGATCTAGTGACCCTTCTATGAAGGGTAGGTTTAGGGATAGGGGTTGGGTTGGGGGTTACAAAATATCGTTCACCTGATAGAAAAGCAATGCCTATGGAATAGGCAAAAGTCTATGGAATGTCCACACTAAGATAGCAAAAGAAAAATGTGTGCGTAGGCGTCACAACTTAGCAACGTTCCAAGCGTCACAAAAATGTGACATTGAACTTGGTGAGAGAAGTCTTGTTTAAGTAACATTTTTTACACTCTGATGTGACCAAGCTGTACATAATGATTGCATTACACATAAACAGTGAACAAGCTCAACAGTACGCGTTACAGGCAGGTGAAACAACAAATGAAAGGGTCAGTGAACATAGATGACTCATAAGAAAATAATATATTCTCCCGAGAACGGTTTGGCTACATTGTTCACAGTCCTCCTTTCTGCAAGAAATTCTTTATGAAGTTGAACGACTCTAGCCTGTAATAAGGCAGGAAAATGAGAGCAGATCACACAGTGAGATATACATCATCTCCCCAACCTTGTCACCGAACACCCCCAAGGGTCAGTGCATCTGGCGCTACACACTGAAGCCTCGATAATGAGACCGTGTCATCACTACTGAAGGGCTCGAATTTACTTAATGGTGGAAGTTCAAAGACTTATTTCACAGCAGAGATGACAATGAGACTCGGGAGATGACCTTAACTTTGCTGCCGTGGGAGCTAAAGCAGGACTAGCTGCTGACAAATGTTTCCTTGTTTCCAGTACAGATGTTCTCAGAAGCGAGAATAATAGAACAAATAGCCGAGAATAGCAGAAATCATTAAGTAGGGGGAGTTGCATTGGTTTACTGTCGAGTCAGAGTTCTTTTTCATTCAGATTCATAAGCGCATCTGTCCTACTGACATTGAAAGTTGTCCCTGCATGCATCAGCGGCTCAGTACCTTCTTCTGCTAGCACACTCACGTCTGTCGAATGAGTTGTTTGAAACCGAACACTTGGGTATTTAACCCTGCGGATTTGGAATTGGAATAATTAGAATGCTCCGCAATGAAAGAAATCGCCAGCGCTTACCGTGTAGCAGAGTGAAAACGCATAAAACCTCGGACCTTTCCCTCAAGGATTGGTGGGAATTTAATCCGAGTGGTGCTTGTGACAAATCAGACCCTTAAACAGGTGCTTACAGTACTTATTTAATTAAATTCATATTGCGGGATAGCGGGTACCATATGCTATCTAATCTAGTCAACCTCTCCAGGCCCGCCACAGATACAAGCAATCATTCTGTACAGATTGAGCCTTGATTTATCAGAGGTCTGGTCCACTTCTGCATCATTTAGCCCCTGGAATGCCAGGTGAGATGAGAAAATGTCTTCTTCAGCGGTAATTAATACGCACCGCTGTCCCTGCGTTGTGCGCCAAGTCTCGGCCTACTTCTGCAAGCCAGAGCATGGTGAAAAAGCACAAGGGGTGTCTTGACTAATGTTTCTCACTAGTAAAAAAGGTACCGCCAGTGTGATTCCAGACTTCCCTTCCAGATCATTACTGCTTTAGGCATAGAGTCAAATTTGGCGTTGGACCCTGCATGCCTAATTTTAACCAAAGCCAGTAAGTACGAGCAAGTACTCTCAATCAAATCCTCTGAGATCAATTAACGAAAAGCCAAAGGAAATTAACGAAATTCGGCAAATCTCTGCAGCTATTTGGAAGTATTCCACTGTTTTGTATTCGGCATCCTGAATCGTTTTTGTATCGGTGTAAACGGGTTGTTTTCATGTTTTACACATCCCACGTTGTCCATGGAAAGATTGCTGATTTGTGGGTTTAACGGAAATGTAACACGCTCCCTTCGACAAACCTCTACATTTATGATTCATGTGCAGGGACACATGTTTTCTCAAAGTAAGAATCGAAACAGACAGCAAACTCTGGTTAAATTGTTATTTCTGTATCTCTTGCAGGTGTTTTTAAAGCCCCATGTGAGTTGTTCTAGCTCGAAATAATACAGCGGTGTTTGGTGAGCAGCAAATTATTAAAACGTATAATGTTCATCAGAGCCCAAAGATGGATCCAGCCTTGGTCAAGTTGCTCCCACTTGTTCTCCACAAAAACGCCTATAAACAAAACTCTGCCTAGCAACACCAGAATACACTTGCTGGTCTCACAGAGTTTAGCAATTCAAGTGGAAATTTACTGCTGTTCACAACTGGGCATTTGAGAGAAAGGTAAGATTTGTGAGTCTTGGACAGCTGAGAAATGCTTGAAAGCATTGTTCTGAAAAAAAAATAAAAAATTAACTGCTGCTCGGGCGCATCTGTTTGGTCACAGCAACACAATTGGGACTGTGGCATAAAAGGGTGGGGGAGTTCAAACCTGTCAGCACATCTAAATAACAATGACCACCCAATAACAGTCTGCAACAGAGGCGGCCTGGTGGCGTAGGGCCAATCTCTTCTCACTTTGCAATTACAAAGAGCAGAAGGTTTCAAGTAATCACCATTAATCTACTTTAGAATGTCCAAATTTCATTGATCTGATTCTGGGATATTCTAAAATAACACTCTTGAGGCGTATTCATTTAGAATTCTGCATCTTTGTATCTGCTATGGAAGTTTGCAGTCTGTTCAAGGCCTCACTCCCACTTGACTGTAGGAGTATGTGGAATTCATTGGGCTGGATGGTAGGCGAGGTTTCAGTGGGGGTTGACCTTTCCTCCATGGTTCAATAAGTTTTAAGCAGCCGTGACTGAGTTACTTAGGCCTCAGTGCCGTGGAGGGGGTGAACAGGTGGTCAATGGATTACCCGCAACCATGAGAATGCGCATGGACGCAATGTGAAATCAATGCATTTTGATCTTGAGCAGAAAATTGCCCAAGTCATGCAAATGGATTAATTTCTGAGAAATAGGTTCCTGTCTTTGCTTTCTTTGCCCACATGACCGAAGGGAAGCAAGAAAGGGAATTTGCCTTTTAGAGTGCTTTTAGAGACAGTATACCATATTTATCAGAAACTCTCAATGACACAGTTGTCGGAGTTGCACTGGGTTCTATCTTAGCTGTTTGAAATGGGAATTAAGTTAGGAGATGTTGAACATTTATGATTCCAAAATATTTTGTTTTGAAGATGTTCACAAATTCAAAACTGAATTGCATTCATTACCTTAAGGAATCTTTTTTTTTTTTTTTCTTTTAGTAGCAGTACACCACCATTTCTTAGAATCAGCTTTATTGCTATTATTGTTTATATACTTGTTTATATACTGTTATGATCTGTGTAGTTTGTTTGGTGTTTCACGGTTCTGTTTTGCTTTCGTTTTCTAGTCTTCCTGATTTTC
>JAUMHQ010000087.1:11407913-11425851 GCA_032361165.1 Enteromius paludinosus
GATTTACACCATACATAAGCCCCTCTTTTAGCATTTATCCCTTTTTCTTCGGGCTCCTTATTTTGCAGATGTCCTATCAAACAGGTCCTATGTTGAATTCAAATTTGGAGTTACTGCATATACCCATCTCCACCTGTCCGCCACGAATGACAAGGCCAGAAGAGCTGTAATTTTGGCTCTTTCATAACATGTCTGTGTTTCGATACCGATCCAAAGAATGCTGCTTGCCATTCATGAGTTTTTTTCTTTTCTTTTTGTCATCTGCACGTTTACGGTTTTCTCCTTCTTTTTCTTCATGCTTGTTTGATGCAGCATGGATCAAAAGCTGACATTCCCTCCTCACTGAGTAGCAATTTAAACTTTTATTATATACAAACAGCCACTCTCTCAGTGAGCCTTTATTCTGTTTCCTTTTCTATCCCTGCCTAAAGAAAAAAAAAAATGTCAGCAAGCAGAATCTGCATTTATTTGATAACTTTCGTTTATCCAGATGAAGGTTGAAGAAAAGGACTGCTGTCGGCCACTTGAAGCCCGTTTTGATTTCTGCCAGACGTCCGGCTCAGTCTCACATTTTGTAAACTCAAGTGACCTGAACACACACCGCACATTTCATTTGTAATTTTCAGCATAAAAATGGGTCATGTTCTACAGTCCGTTTTCCCTAGGTAACAGTGGGTTATTTTCAAAGATCACTCTGTCGTCTCGAAATTAGAAGTGCAAATACTTTGTTCCTCAAAATGTGACCGGCCTTTATTTAAAGAAGCGTGTGCAAATGTATTCAGAGACTGAGATGAGTGAAGTTAACTATACTAAACGGGTTGGTCGTTTCTTGTAAACATCTGCTTGGCCAAACTAAAGGGCTCTCCCTCTTCAAATTTTTCCCACCGCCTGCTTTGTCTCCATTTCTCTCTCTAATATCACAAAGACATGCCTGAGCCTACTCCTTCAGAACTATGAATCTTATCTTTTCAGCTGTCTTCATATCCCAACAATGGGATCTTTTCTTCTTGCAGACTCCCCCGTAAGCGTGCCCTAACAATAGGCGGCTTTATTCGACCCACAACGAAGGGAGTTTCGATTTATCCATGTAATTCCTTCATTTCAGTGGGGAAAAGTTTATTCTGCTCATCAGGCCTTGCTGTTACAACCCTATCGCAGATGTCCTGAGGGCTGTTAAAGGGATGGTTCGTCCAAAATGGAAATTCTGTCATCAGATGCTTGCTTTTATGCTGCTCCACACCTGCTTGACTTACTTTCTCCTGCGGAGCACAACGGGTTTAAAAGTTTGGCTGAATGTTAAATATGGACAGTCGCCTGAAGAGGGCTGTCGTTTAGCTTAACATGACCTTTCATTTCGAAAAGGGTTTAGAACAACAAGTAGCTAAATGACAGATTTGACTTTTTTTAGGTCGCTAGTTGGTTCCTTGTTTTTGTGGCTTTGGGATATGAAGGAATCTTTATATTTTGCAGGTTTTCTGCATGTGCCGTTCAGAAGCATCCCGTCAGGCTTGCCAGAACAACTGAAATATTAAAGAAAAACGACTCCCTAATATTCTTGTTGTTGACATTCTCTCTGCACTCGTTTCTGCCTTTCCTTGCTTTCTTCACTTAAGTCAAGAGAAGCATGCCTTTGGCAGAAGTTATACTGTCTTTAGTGTGGGTTGCATGAATCATCACTATGGAAACTATGTGGTTCCCTGAATGTCAGCGTGTGTGTGTTTTGCCACTGATGCTCTAGTTTCAGAAGGCAGCATTGAAGACTTGCCTTAACCTTCCGTTTTGTTCTAAATCAAGGTCTGAAGAGGCACCAGAAAGTAGACGCATGCCATCTGTGCCCTATGTTTAATTGCAGGAATGATATCAATTTGACTATAAACAGAATATGTAAGGTAATTTTTGCCAATGCTGTATATCTATTAGCTGTGGTTTTTAAAGATAATGATGCGAAACACAAGTATAGATTCAGTGGCAGTGCAGAGTCAATTCTCTAATTGAAGGATGATTCCAGAATTGATCATAGTTTGACACGTTCTGTAATTGATAGCTGTGACCAATTTCTGAGTAATTCACCCCAGATTATAAAACGTACCCATTTTAGATCTTGTTTTTTTTTTTTCATTTGTGGAGCACAAAAAGATATGTTTAGCAGAGTGTTCATGCTGCACTTTTCCATACAGTATAAATAAAGTGAGATGGACATCAGGACAGGAAAAGAGCACCGTAAAGGTAGACCATGTTGCATTCCAGATTTTTCCTAATGCTTAGTCTGAGGACCTGCCATTTCACTTTACAGGTTATGGTCTAAGATTGCGAAAGGTAGGGAGGGGCGTGGTGCTGGTAGATTTTTCTGTCTTAACAACATTTGAAGGCTGTCAATTGGCATAAAAAGCCCAGCTGCTGATGCCCTCGCACTCTTAGTAACTGCTGTGCACTGGTTTGAGTTTTAATGGCCCAACTCATGAGCACTGGCTCTACTTAATGTATGAACCATGATTTATTAACAATCAAATTAAGGGGCTGGAAGCAAAGGATGTATTTTTGTATTTGCAAGAGGCTTGTTTGTGTTAATGGATCATCTCAATGCCATTGATTCATTATTGGTTATTTTTGACTGAGCGCGCATTGAACGGCTCTCCAGCTGGTGGAGTATCTCATGCCGCAGGGAGCTCTATGCCACTCTGAGAGCACTCATTCATTATAGTCTTTACTCCTTCTGTCTTAGTGAATTTCGAGATACAACCAGGAAAAACTGAATACAAAAACTAAAAATGATGCGTCAAAGACAGCTTTGATTCATGCGATTGGATATTAGTCCCATTATAAAGTGGGATTTACTTTTCAGGTTTTAAGTGTTCGACTTGGCAGTGCATATCTGGCATTACTGTAAGCTTATTTGCCTTGTTACATTTCAGATGTCATTCAGTTGTGCTAATCGTTATTTCTCCTCCTGTTTTACAGATCACAGAAGCAAGCAAGGATATGCTACCAGCATGGTTGCATTGGGATGCAGAGAGTGGCACACTTCAAGGCCTTCCTCTAGAGACAGACAAGGGCGTTCACTACATATCTGTTTCTGTTTCCAATGAGAGCCAAGTCTCCCAAAGCCCAGATGTGTTCTCAATTGAGGTGCACCCAGAGGAGCATGCTGATACGGACCCTTTTCAGCTTGCAATTCAACAGTCAGCCAGCAATGATGTCCAACCTTTCATTTGTGGCAATGAGGAGCCTGTTACTGTGCTTACCGTCATCCTGGATGCTGACCTCACAAAGATGAGCTCGAAGCAGAGGGTGGAACTACTTGCTAACATGAAAAAGTTTTCTGGCATGGGGCTTCAGCACATGAAGATTTTGCCTGTGGTCAACAACCGTTTGTTTGACATGTCTGCTTTCATGGCAGGACCGGGAAATGCCAAGAAGGTGGTTGAAAACGGAGCTCTTTTGTCCTGGAAACTTGGCTGCAGTCTGGATCAAAGCAGCATTCCTGATATCAGTAGTGTTCAGGTTCCAGCAAAAGAGGGAACCATGTCTGCCCAGTTGGGATATCCAGTCGTCGGGTGGCATATCGCTAACAAAAAGCCCCATGTGCCCAAAAGGGTGCGAAGGCAGCTCAACAACACCCCCACTCCCATCCCCTCATTACTCCCCCCAACAACTTACCCTGAGCCCCCTGTTCGTATCGTTCCCACTCCAACCTCTCCTTCTATTGCTCCTACCTCAGACAGTTCCGCCCCACCTGTTCGTGGTCCTGTGCCACTTCCTGTAAAACCCACAATTCGAAACAAAGATCCCACTGCGTACACTCCAACTATAGGGCCTCCTCAGCCAACACGAGTAATGGACACCACAAGCACAATCGCCATCCAGCCCACCATGACCAGGCCTGTGTATGTTGGGGCCTCTGTGACGCCAGCAACCCCCACCACCAGGAAACCAACAAAAAGACCTCCAAAAAAACCCAAGACAACTCCGATACCAAAAGAAACCAAGACCACCACAACCAAGCCACCAAGACGCACAACACCCCCTGTTATCCTAATTGATGGCAATATAAAACCCCAGCTGCAGAACGCAATCGACCAGGTGAATGCCTACGTTGGCACCTACTTTGAGGTGAAGGTTCCATCTGATACGTTTTTCGACAAAGAGGATGGAACTACCGATAAGTTGAGACTTACCTTGCGCAAGGGCGATGATGTGGTCGGAGATGATTCCTGGATACAGTTCAATAGCACAAGCCAGTTGCTCTATGGATTACCAGACCAGGAGCATGAAGGAAAGCATGAGTATTTCATGCAGGCCACTGACAAAGGAGGTCTCTATGTAATAGATGCCTTTGAGGTCCATGTCAATCGATGGGGAAACGGTGTTAAGTCACCGGTGGTGTTTACTGCCGTATTCGAAGGGGATGCACGTATGGTCACCAATGACATTCACAAGAAGATTGTTCTCGTCAAGAAACTGGCCCAGGCTTTCGGTGATCGCAACAGTAGCACCGTTACACTGAAGAACATCATGAAGGGTTCTATCATAGTGGAATGGACCAACAACAGCCTTCAGCAAACCCCCTGCCCGAAAGAGCAAATACAGCAGCTGAGCAGAAAAATCTCCAATAATGAGGGAAAACCTTCAACACAATTCATGCATGTTATGGGACCAGATTTCAAGGCCTTAAATATCACTGTCAGAGGCACAGCAAGCTGCCGCAACTACATGTTTGTCCCGTTAGGCGAGATCCCAGATCCGACCGCCTCTCCTGTTACCCCCACTCCGGCCGTGGGAAGACAGAGCAACGATGATGTGTACCTTCACACCGTCATACCGGCAGTGGTGGTAGCAGCAATTTTGCTGATAGCTGGAATCATCGCCATGATTTGCTATCGCAAGAAGCGCAAGGGCAAGCTGACAATCGAAGACCAAGCGACTTTCATCAAGAAAGGAGTGCCCATAATTTTTGCGGACGAGCTTGATGACTCTAAGCCGCCCCCATCTTCCAGCATGCCCCTCATCCTTCAAGAGGAAAAGCCTCCGCTTCCTCCACCAGAGTATCCCAACATGGCTAGTCCAGAGACAACACCTCTGAACCAGGACCTTTTGGGAGAGTACACACCTCTACACGATGAGGATCCCAATGCCCCTCCCTACCAGCCACCACCACCCTTCTCTACGCCAATGGAGGGAAAAGGATCCCGCCCCAAGAACATGACCCCGTACAGATCTCCACCCCCTTACGTGCCACCCTAATGTTTGCCGAAACCTCCGGAGCAGGAGGATGGGGAACTTTTGTAGTTCCACACCAGTGTGTTGTTTCTTTGCATCATGGGATTTTTAGAATGGGAGGGGTGGGGTGGGGGTTTGAATGTGATGGGATGGGATGATTTTGTTAAACTGGACTCTTTAAGGAGATGTGGGAGGGTGGGGCAAGTGGATAGTCTGCAAAGGACAGCAAAAACAACCTCAGCCTCTGACTACTCTGGTTATTGCTAAACTGTTGGGGATGTACCCACCAGTCCTGGCGCTTTTGTGTCTAGATGGGCTTTTTTGACTAATTATTGGTTTTGTTTCGATCTTTTTATTTTCTTTTGGTTTTTTTCTGACTCCGAATCAAAACTCCTTGCCTAACAGCACTCTTTCTATCTTCTGAATTCGTTAATCTTGAATAATATAAGCGGACAATAAAGCTGACTGCAGGTGCAGAAGGTTTCATAGAGAAATTCAATAACAGAAGGGGAATAGAAAGAATGGCCTTGAGGGACTTGGACAGCCATGCAGACAGTTCCGTGGGATGTCGGTTCATTATGGTTTTGCCTTTTAACACAAAATTAAACTGTTTTTATTGTTCTTCACATGTCTAGTTAAATCACTACAAGAAGAGGTAGCCAAAACGCAAGATTTGTTTAATCCACTGTATATTTGAAAGTTGTTATGCTAGATCGTCTTTCATTTTTATTATATATTTTATTACTTTTTTTGTTGTTGTTTGAGTATTACACTGAGAGAAACACTATTTTACATCCTTCAAAAATGCTTAAAACCTATTAAATCACTGAGTGAACATGTCCCAGTGTGTGTTCTGACTTGAGATTTGTGCTAATGTAGTTTCTCGCCAGCCATGTGAAACTTTCGAAGGCGGTAATCTCATGAGTGAGTCGTCTATGCAGATTCTGCCTTTGACCTGACAGGCCGGAGCCCGATATTGCTTAATCATATTTCCCATAGGCCATGAAGAAATGTTGTGATTTAAATGGTTGTACAGGTCCACGAGGTCTTTGCATTTTTAATTCTCTCATAAGACAGCAGGAACCATGTTCAGCACCCTCAAGTCAAAACCACCAATATACTGTTTCACCAGTTAGACTCAAGCTACTGACAGTCATTGAGACGGATTGCTCAATTTCAAAGAAACTGATTTAATCAGAACAAGCTCGGGTTTCAGATGATTTGTAGTTTCTTTGTTTCTTGCTTTTTTTTTTTTTATATAAATATATATATATATATATATATATATATTTCAGTGATGATTATGGAGTATATGCCTTGGATCCACTCGAAATAATTCAAAATAAAGACTGAAGATTTTGATAACGGTGACCCATCCTCTACACAACAGTATTGTTTTTTTAAATGTCATGTCATAATTATATATTTGCAGTTGAATGCCATATTTTGCCTTGGTGGTATCGCAGCAAGTGTCTTCTGTACATAATATTCTGCCTGTGGATATAACTGTATAGTCCAAACGTGTGTAAATCAGATATGGTATAAAAAAAAAGACATGGAAAAAATATTACCATTTGTTTTAGATGAGGGGCGATTATTTTTTATATATAGTGATGGTTCTAAAAAAAAAAAGATCCTGAAATAGAAGGAGAGAAGAACTGGTTTCATTTACAAAATCATCAGAAAACTAGAAAAAAGAAGGGAAAAAAAGATTGATAAAATCACAATCTAATTTTTTACAAAGTTTTTGATACAGCCTCAAATTGTTTATTAAGAACAATAAATATATAGTGTATTGCAATTTGTAAAACTTTAGTCTTGGTAAATGATTCATTATATAGCTTTTCCTCATGGGTCTTTTTCTTAGGTGGTTTTCTTTAAGCTTACAAAAGAGAAATGGTGGGAAAATGTAATATTTTCTTCTGATTTGTGTTTTACGCTAATTTGTTTTTGATTTAGGTTTGAATTCAGAAGAGACATTTGCAATAATAAAGGTGTGGCGTAGTGTGCAAGATCTGTGTGACCTCCTCAAGTCTCACAACCCCAGAATTGTTTTGCAACGTAGGAGGTTATGTATGGATGTATTTTTGCGTGTGACCGTTACTTGTTTTTGAAATGCTTCCATTTAGCCTTTATAGATTTATCAGTAAACCAAAATCCACGGAGGTTTGGTGTTTCGTTTGTACGTACCAGCAGGTCGAAGGTGGAAAATGCGCAGTAGGATTGAGGTACAAACACATCGCGAAATGCACTTCATCATGGTACGACATTGACAGTGCAAAATCATTTTCAAAAATTTTTTTAAAGAAAAGTTGTGTATTTGTTTTAACCCTGAATCTGAGTAAATCTGGTGGATTTATAGTAGAAACTAAAGCAAAAGCAATCAGTTTGCCAACGGTCTACGAAAAATTGCTACATCTCACATAATAATTTTTTTTTTCGTTAGTTTTTTTTGGGGTGGTCGTGAACAGCGAAGTCAGCAAGGACGTTTTATTGTTTTTGTGGCCTTTTCTGACAGTTTCTTTTGTTTTGGTGTTATAATACGTTATTTATACATCATTTAGGTAGCAATGAGTCTGTCGCAGTAAAGCTACTGCTTTCTCATTAGCACAACTCTGGATGAATATTTTAGGTGGAAAAACCAAAGATTCAGATCGCAAAATGGCTGTCGTTTGCTACCGTTAAATCTGCTGCTTAAGTTCATGTTTTCTTTATTTTTTTCTTTAGAGTTTTGAATTAAAGCAATGAGTAAGTAAAAGGTGGTTTCCCCTCTGTCCCTAATATTTAGAGAGGAATCTCAGTGTTGACCGTGTACATGTCTATATGGTTTATTTCACAAAGCCTAGCTAATTATGAGTTTTATCTATTTACAATATTATTTTTAAATCTTTTGCACAGCTATTATGTTTTTATTTGTCAAATCAGTCAGCCTTACACCTTTTTTTCAGCCTTCACAAAACAATTTGATTACACTTACTGTATGAATAAAACTAATCCTTAAAACCGGGAATTGTACAAGTGGAGGAAACGGTCAGTATGTTTTCTTGTTTTGTGTATATGTGTTTATTTCTTTGTTTTTAACATTTTGTCTTGAGTTTCAACAATGTTACAAAAGTGTGCAACCTGTATGGCAAAGACAAGCCGAGCTGAAAACATTTATACGTTTCTAAAGGTGCTGAGGTCGACCTTGGGTCCAGGTGTTAGAAATGGCAGTGATGTGTTGAGCGAGACACCTTAGAGGTCCGTTGCTGCGGAGAAGTGCAACCTAGTAAAGAATACAACGCCAACTTAATAAAGAAAACACTATTCATTCTCTTTCATGTTACACAGCGTTGGTTAATTTATGCCACCAAACACTGTATGTTTGAATCTTGTATTAAAAAGTGTTCTCACCGGGAATGTGTGTGGGCTCTTTGATAATTTGAGTGTTGCGCAAACTGAATGACGTGCATTCGGTGTTAATGCATATTATACTCTATGTAAAGACAATATTTGTAATTAGGGAGTTAAAGAATGTTTTTAGTTCAAACTAGTTTAAAACTAACAAAAATGTACAGTACTTAAGAGTAGAGTCAACACAGTCTCACGACCAATTACAGCAGATTTTTGTACGAGGTGCCAAATTTGTGCTAATTCGTACGACCTCACTCATACGTTTTTGCACAATTTGTATAAAACCCCTTGACGGGTAGATTTAGGGGCGGGGTTATGTGTAGGTCATTCGAGTTAGCCACTTCGTAAAATATGTACGAATTGCCGTGAGATCAGGTTGGTACAGTAGAGTCTATAATGTAGTTGACAACAAGGTTCATTAGTTAACATTAGTGTTTTTATTAGAAACTGTTTGCACCTTTTTAAATTTTTCCCAAGGAAGCAGCGTTTTTATTAATGTTATTGCATTTCTTGCATCGCCATCAATGATTTTGCTTAAGCGAAATGATTTTCTATATAGGATTGTTTATAGTAGTACACACACACACTGTGTTTCATGAACAAATCGTGATTCCTTAACTTTCATACTAAAGTTATACATTCATAATAAAATATAAAGACGCATGTCTATGCAGTAAAAGAGTAGAAATATAAACATCTTTGCAAAGGGTTTAGTTTTGAGGTGGTTTTGCATTTTTTTAAATTTAAATATTTACAGCATTTGTCAAAGTATGCTCCTCAGTAAGACCCCTCATTACCATCAGAGAATGTGAACCCTCCAGCAAGTGACCTTTCGTGTAGAGCACCCTTCACAAAACCCTTTTGCTTTTGAGGATCTGAAGCGCCCTCAATGGCATTGCGGCCTTTAAAAGCCCCTGACAGCTGGAGATCAAGAAGAGAGACGAGCAGTAAATTTAAAAGAAAACCGTGGCCTATCACAAACAAGATTCATCTGTTCTTCGAGATTAATTCTACACGCCATACCTGTTACGTTCCCTTTGTCTTCATTTAGAATAAGGAACAAAGTAGACACGGTGTCTCTCTTGTCAGACAAATTGAGAATGCAAAGATGAAAGATGGTAGATCTGTTTCCATCGCGAGTCTAGCACTTGATGAACGTGTCTTTGTTTAGATGTTTTCCCTCTCAACCTTGTAGAAGGAACTTCACAGATCCCGGACGAGCCCCCATTTCAAATACTTGCACAAGCTAAACGGGATTCACATCAATACCACTGTGTTGATGAAGCTTTCCTAGAAATGTGACAACTCTTCTACTCATTGTTTTTTTCAATGTTTCAGAGCTTAAAAAGATTTCGTTTCAGTAACTGTGGACTTACAATTCTCCAAACTCTTCAGATAACCATAATTACGATGGGGTTTTTTTTATCTTCCTGTGAAATTTGACGCTAAGTCCTTGAAGTTTTTAATAGGATGCAATGTTGCAGTTTACAGATTGTAGTTTTAGTGGAAGATTCGCCTCTGAGGACGCCTCCTGTTAAAACGTACAGATGGTTGTCTCCAAACTCTTGTGTTTACTTAACCATGGGCATTAGGATGGATGAGCTTCTTACTCTCTCCAGATACTGCAGTGGTACCCTACAAAACATTGTAGTGTTTAACTTATTTCTGTGTGCTGTTGAGTTTAAAATGAACATGCATCAAACTTCACCTCATTTCGGGGACATTATGCGGTTCTTTTGGTGCTTAGTATAAAATGATGTTGTTGTTTTTTTGCTTTATTAGTTTTGTTTTGTCTTTTAAAATGTATCAAGAATATGGTTGGGTTATATTTTGCTACAAAATCTGAAGAAATGAATCAATTACATTGTGCTTAATGAAAATTAAGCCTTGATGAGCAATAAGATTTGCATGACATTTAAGCACTCTTGCCCCTAATTCTCATTACCGTAATGAAAAAAACATAAACATAATTATTTAAACATCATGGCAGTAGTTGCGCTGCTGCTTTATTCAGATTTATGTATTCCAAAAAACAAAGCTTTGTACAAAAATGACTCATATTAGAAAGAATAATTGGAGGGAAAATGTCTGGACAAATTATGGTAATTACAAATAGCCCTGAAAGAGGCTTCCTTTTTTATGAAGAATATAGGTAATTTACTTATCATTATTCATTTATAAAATGTATGTTGGGTTGCACGATTTACCAATTATCAAAACACAATACCAAAATTATTCCAGTTTTAGTTTTTTGTAGAATTGTATTGGCATCTATGTGTACTCCTTGCATCAACCATTTGGGAAGCAAACTCCCATTTTAAAACCAAGCCAAAAAAAAAAAAAAGTGGAACATGGTAACAAATGCAGAAACACTGTTTGTTTTTCCTCCCATTGTTCTGTCTTCTTCATTCGAGAATATTCAGGCGCCACACAGTAGACAGTGGCAATTCATCATCTCATATGCGTTTGATGCAGCTTCGAAAAGCTTGTGGCTGCGAACATCAAGCGCAGCATCTAGGACTCCACGTGGCAATGCAGCCAGGATTTATTCCCAAGATCTGCTCACAATGTGCTGAAAAGCTGGACTGGAGTTCCGCTGGGTCTCAGTTCTACATCTGCACTGAATGCATCAGCAATACTGTATATATAATGTAGGAGAAGAGGAAGAGTTTTACTTTACTTTGGAAAAAAATATGACGGCTACAGCTGAATCAAATTTATTCCAATGGATTTGATTGTCGAAATGTTGGGTGTGCAAGCCTTTATTAATAAATTACCAGGTAGAATGCTACTCACCACCTGTGTTTTTCTCAATTTGTGCAATACCGTTTTTATGTCCCTTACCGCATGTTTCGCCCCAGTTTCAAAGAGAAATGTCCACTGAGAGGCGCTAAAACACAGGTTCAATTTGTTTTTATTACACTGATATAGGTACATATTGCGATGGTTCAGAATTTAAATATCTGTGGACTGTTGCTAAAAGTCAATTTGCCCTACACCAAATCCAACCCTAAACCTACCCGGTAGTGTTAACAAATATAGATTAACAAAAATGATATAGAAACACATTTGTTGATGCAACTCTGTCATTTCAACTTCCTTTTACACAGATCAGAAGTGTTTTGTTGAAGCGTGGTTACACAGGATTGAACCAGAGCTCCTAGTCTCTCAAGTACATCTCCATGAGCTACCGAACAAACCTACCATATATGAGAACACATAGATAAAAGCTTCAAAAGCATCAGTTTTTAAATCTCCCAGCATATTAATATTGCATAATAATACACTTTATTAATCTAAACTCTAAAATGTAAATTTGTGCGAAGTAAAAGGTAAAGTAAAGGGTCTCAGAGTTTTACTGCCTCTAGTGTTCATTTCTTTTGGGAACTTTATTGATACGTACTTGTTTGTAGTGTATGTATTTCATTGAACTCCTAAGATATCGTCATGTTTTTGAAAAAAAATCTACCTCACCATACATAATTAATATTTTAAATATTCTCAAATTACCATGATATTACTATTACTCTAAGTCACAGTATTGTAATTAGTTTCCAATGTGCGTTAATGCAACTTTGCATGTTTTTTTTTGTCCTTTTCATTTTTTTAATTCTCTGCTAAAAAAAACTGGATTGCTAGACCTAAAGGGACAAATCATTATGAGTTAGAAATATTCATGAAGTAAATCTATGCAAATTCTAATCAGACATGCACTGTGATGGAGAGCTTATCTCAAGGACCACGTAGACAGAAATTACCCAAGTCTGTTGTCAATTTAGAGCAGACGTGTGATTTAAACCCACATGCCCCGCTTCAAGTCAAGGCTGTTTGCTTGCAGAACACATTTTCTGTTCAGGACTTCACAATTAGAGCGGGGAACGCCAGTGGTACTGGAGTTAACAGGTTCAGAGTAATATTCTCTTCCATTTATCCCTTTGATATGTGAATTCTGAAAGACGTCTGCCTTCTGTAATCAGTGGGACATGCTTTAAACTTTCCTCTCCCACTGTTACTTAAGGGTTTGTTTCCAGAGAATAAAGAATGACAAGCAATTTCTCAGCAAATGAGGAGAAACCTCCGTTGACGTCATCTTTCAAATTACAAATCATAAAATGACAGGCTTATGAGGCCGGAGGACACCTGACATTTTTTTATGAGGCTGTGTATTCTGTAGAGGGACTCAGAGAATGTCTGAAATTATGTTTTCTTACAACGAAAATGCTGCCAAGCTCCAAAAACCAGCATAAATACAGCTCCCATCATTTGGCCGCCATATTACAAAGCCATAAAGTAGCTTTGTGTGAGGAGAATAAAAAAATTTTGTCTTAAGGCATAAACTTACCTGGGTGCACTCTTTAGGGAGACAAAAAAATATGTATGGATTATGTATGCAATATTTTTGGATTATTTGCCTATGTACCTCGACTCTGATCTAAGTCTCACTCCTACATATCTGCTTGTTGTTGTTTGACCCTGATCTGCCGACCAAGAATAAATCCTTGCTCATGGATCCACATGCCTCTGGCTTGTTCGTGACAAAATACTTTGCCAAACCAGGATCCAGCGAGGTTTATGGAAACCGATCCCATCGAGCAACTCCTAGAATTGAAACAGGGTGAGTGGATTATGTGGATTATGTGATCAAGGATCATGTGACGGAGTTTTATGAACTGTGTAATCGGGGGCCATGGAGAGATACCATACTTAAGGACTTGTTCCGCTGGGGTCTTAATGAGCCAGTCAGATCATGGATGCCAGTGGAGAAATTTGATTGCAGCATGATCGAGTTCTTGAAATATGCACTGGTGATGTCCGATTCTAAATTCACGTTATGCCTTGCTGACGATCATGAGTCACTGCACAAGATGGCCGCCGATCCCGAGTCACTGCACAAAATGCTCTTCAAACCCAAGTCCTCAGCCACCAGAGTTGTCATGCCTGTGATCCACGGCATACAAGGTGATGCAGATGAGGACTTAAGGGCCGTTTCGAGGCATGTAAGGCTGATCTCTAAATTAGCGGACCCCCCGTTGGCATCACCCAAGACCCCTGACTTTCCCAGGACCCCCCTGTCTCTCTCTCTTCCACTCTGCCAGTGGCTGCACAAACCCCAGTGACATCGGCCTCAGTCGCAGAGTCTCTAGAGGTACCGCTGGTGGCTGCAAGTTCCCCAGGACTATCAGTTAGCACCATTGAACCCTTGCCTTACCCCACCACCACCATAAAAGCCGTTGTATGCCCAGCTCGGTTTGCCGCAGACCCCCGTCTGCTTTACCCCAGTCTAGTTTCAGAGTCTCGACCAGGCAAATCGTTGTCTAGTCCAGTTCCTGAGTCATGGCCAGGAGAGCTGTTCCCCAGTCCAGTTCCCGAATCACGGCCAGGAGAGCCGTTCCCCAGTCCAGTCCCCGAGTCACAGCCAGGAGAGCCGATCCTGATTCCTGATTTTTGGCCTGGAGAGCCGATCCCGAATCCTGTTCCTGAATTACGTCCAGAAGAGCCGTTCCCGAATCCAGTTCCTGATTTTCTGATTCTGATTTGCCGTGGACCGATACCCCAGAATCTGCCAGAGATCCTGAGTCACCGTGGCCCCATCTGCCAGAACAGGTCAGTGGTCCAGATTTCCCTTGGGTTTCGCCAATGACTGCACGGCTTCCAGAGATGTCAGTTCTGGCCATAGAATCTCTGGAGGTTTCACTGGTGGCTGCACAACCCACGGAGGCATCTGTGGTCCCTACAGAAGGTATGGAGATTCCGCTGGTGATTGCACCGCCAACTTACTCAGTGGACACTCGGGAGGTTCTGCCAGTGGCTGCACCAACCTCTAACCTGCCTGTACCTGCCTTAGACATGCCCTTGAAATTTGTACCTTCTTTTGTATTGGCCATGGAGGACATTGAACAGTTGTCATGCTCTGAACCGGCCACGGAGGCCATTGAACTATCGTCCTGCTCTGAACCGGTCACAGAGGCCACTGAACTGTTGTCCTGCTCCTAACCAACCACGGAGGCCGTTGAACTTTCGCTCTGCCCTGAACTATTCCCATGGGCCATTGAGTTCTTGTAACATTCCACGCCGGTATTGCCGTCAAGCCCACTAGAGGACACTCATGTCATGTCTATTCAGACTGATCTTTCATTGATGTACCGGTCTCTATTTCCCAGAAAACACCTCTCCTCTACAGCTGTTCCTTGTTGTCTCCAATCTACCATTCTTTAGCTTCTGTATAAATACCAGTCTGTTTTATCAGCCAATTTTGAAGTATCTGCCTTTCAATTCCGAGCATTGTATTCCCATGTTTGATTTCCTGTGTTTAGATTGTGGACTGTTTACTGTTTCTGTAAATTTGCTGCCTGCCTTTGGATTATTTTCCTGTGTACCTCGACTCTGATCTAAGTCTCACTCCTACATATCTGTTTGCCGTTGTTTGACCCTGATCTGCCGACCAAGAATAAATCCTTGCACATGGATTTGCACGCCTCTGGCTCGTTCGTGACACTGCACACCTACTTAAAGTATACAATTTTATGACTTGATTTGAAAATTGCTGCTTTTGAACATTAGCAACACACATATCCAGCTTCATATCCACGTGTTTTCATGGACGGTAGGTTTGTTCGGTTTATCACAGAGTACAGAGATGAACTTGAGAGACGAGGAGCTCCGGTTCAATCCTGTGTAACTACAGTTAAACAAAACATTTCAGATCTGTGTAAGTAAGTTGAAATGACTGGGTTGCATCAACAAAGGTGTTTTAATACCAGTTTTGCATTTGTCAACACTATGAGGTTGGTTTAGGGTTGGATTTGGTGTAGGGCAGTGGTTCTCAACCCTGGTCCTCGCCCCCCCCTGCTCTGCATATTTTGCATGTCTCTCTTTGTTAACGCACCTGATTCTGATAATCAGCAAGATAATCAGCACCTGATTCTGATAATCAGCAAGAGAGCTCTGTGCATGAGCTGTGTTCCCAATCGACATGGTCCCTACACAGTGTCCGTTAAAGTTTACTTCACTTTGGAACAGTCATTCACGGATTTGCACCATAAATAAGTGAATATGATTTAAATTACGTAAATGCACTTTGAATGGAACATATAAATTCACTTCGAACTGGAATCATAATCAGTGATGTCCACTTCGCAGTGGATACGTTCAAGCAGAACAAATGACAAGAGAAACATACGAAATGCAGAGAGCGGGGGGGACGCGAGGAGAGGACGAGGATTGAGAACCGCTGATCTAGCACAGTGTGTGCGAGTGTGTGAGACGTAATTTAAATCGCATTCACATATTTACGGTGCAAATCCGTGAATGAATGTTCCGAAGTGAAGTGAACTTTAACGGACACTGTGTAGAGACCATGTCGATTGAGAACACAGCTCATGCACGGAGCTCTCTTCTAATGAGTTGATTATCAGAATCAGGTCACTGTGCCGTATGGAAAACAAGAAGCTCTGACATTCTACTATCTCCTTTTGTGGTTCACAAAGAAAAGAATGGGAGCAAGGAACGAAACTCCAAAACCTTGTTTTGCATTGAACTGTCCCTTTAAGAACACTATTTTTAACGCAGATCAGATGTTGTCGTTATACCAGAGCAAAAAAAAGGTCAGCTTGGATGGACTTGAAGATAAAAGAGCAGAGGACATCAGATGAGTGTGTTCCTCTCCGCTCCCGCTCTTGCGAGCTCATTCAGATTCGTCCTCAGTAACCCAGGTGTCCCCTCTCGTTGCGCCGTTCCAGGAATGATGAAGCACTGGGCCTCGAGAGCTCCACGCAGGCTGTTGGCACAATCTATTATGCATGATGAGATTTGGCCTCTCTCGATCTCCCTCCCTCCCTTCCTCTCTTGTTGGCCAGCTAGCTAGAACTCATTACTTTGTACTTGTTGAGTGGAAGCCGTTATTTCAGGCCCATTAGTTAGCCATAAGGGATTGTTATGTGACCACAGATGCACATTTGCTATATGCTAGCATGGAATCATTTTTTAATCTTCAGAAGCAAATGGAGGTTTGGGGCAAAGTGCCCCGTTTTGTTACTAGCGTGTGCGTCCATGTGTGCAGGGCGAGTGATTGAAATCTGCTTGTATCCAAGAAAATGAATGCAGATACTCAAATGACAAAATGAAAGCTTTAAAGGGATAGTTCACCCCTCATTATAAAGCTATTATTTACTACTTGACCCTGATGTTGCTCCAAACACATTTGACTTTGTAGTTTTTTTTCTTTTTATTTTAATTTAAAGCAAAAGTGGAATTTAAGGATCTTCATTTATAAGATAAAATGTATTTACTTATTTATAAA
The DNA here is from genome assembly GCA_032361165.1 of Enteromius paludinosus. Taxonomy (NCBI): domain Eukaryota; kingdom Metazoa; phylum Chordata; class Actinopteri; order Cypriniformes; family Cyprinidae; genus Enteromius; species Enteromius paludinosus. The sequence continues at coordinate 11,424,823 of JAUMHQ010000087.1, forward strand.
AGTGGTTTTATTAATTATATTGTAAATAAAAATATTTGCTGTAAACATTCTAATACTTTTATTTTGGAAACGAATTATTGAATTAGAATTAAAAATAAACAAATATTTAAAACAAGAATTTTCTGAAACTATATTATTATTAAATACGGAAGTTCTAAGCGGTCATGTATTTAATTTTTTTTCCGTCTTGTTTTCTCGTGATCATGTCTTATTTTTCTCGTGATCTCGATGTAACAAAAGTTGTTTTCTCCTTATCGCCACTTAATTTTCTCGTGATCTCGACGTAACAAAAGTTGTTCTCTCGTTGTCGCCACTTAATTTTCTCACGATCTCGACGTAACAAAAGTTGTTTTCTCCTTATCGCCACTTCATTTTCTCGTGATCTCGACGTAACAAAAGTTGTGTTCTTCTTGTCGCCACTTCATTTTCTCGTGATCTCGACGTAACAAAAGTTGTTTTCTCCTTGTCGCCACTTCATTTTCTCGCGATCTCGACGTATCAAAAGTTGTTTTCTCCTTATCGCGACTTCATTTTCTTATGTCAAGATCATGAGAAAAATAAGACGTGATAACAAGAAAACAACTTTTGTTATGTCGAGATCACAAGAAAATTAAGTCGTGATAACAAGAAAACAACTTTCCTTATGTCAAGATCATGAGAAAAATAAGACGTGATAACGAGAAAACAAATAAAAATTATAGTACATGGCTGCTTAGAACTTCCGTAATTAAATGAAAAATAATTATTTTTATTTAATTAATAATTAAACGTAGAAATAATTAAATTTTAGTTTTTTTTTTTTTACTTAAATAATAATAAATAATATATATATATGCGTGATACTTTATATATATGCGTTATATATATATGCAATTACCCTTTCTCTCATGAGATCTGGTTAATGCAATCGCTAATAAAAAAATATTAGTGGCTATTGTCCCTATCAAACATCGTATAGATTTTAAAATCTTGTTAATTACTTATAAAGCCCTGAATGGCTTAGCTCCTCGTTACTTGAGCGAGCTCTTA
>JAUMHQ010000087.1:11431726-11442742 GCA_032361165.1 Enteromius paludinosus
GAGCACTTCCTAAGTTGTTGTTTGCCTCTTTAGGACTAATTGCTGCTGTTTCCCCACCTGTAAGTCGCTTTGGATAAGAGCGTCTGCTAAATGAATAAATGTAAATGTAAATGTAAAAAAAACAAACAAACATTCAAAGTTCAAGACGTATGGTGTACAACGACGACCAGGGTGAGGGGTTTATTTTAATCAAAAGAGAACTTACATAAAAGCACTCAAGATAGGTTTCTAGTCAAATCAGTTAAGAGGGACAAATTAAAGGAATTTTCCAGTCGTTTCATACTTTTTGACCTCTCTTTATATCTGTATATGTGTTAATATACCTTTCTTCCCATCTGTTTTGGTGTCGTAAAACATTATAAGCTTCTTTATCAAGTCGCCTCATCTTGATTGTCAGCTTCCAGAAAGGGAGAGAATAATTGCTATCTGCGCTTCCAGTCGGAGCAGAACTTATTGCCACAGATGAGTTCGCCGAGTATCGTCAAAACATGCCGTCAACGCACACATGCGGAGAGTGAAAGGGAAGTTTGTTCAAGTCAAATGGCTTTATTGTGGTTTTCCTAAGCTAGCTGCTGATTCAAGGTGATCTGTAATAGCTGGAGAAAGCTATCTGTTAGCACTTACGATCACCTAAGTAAGAGTTGCCCAGGTACGATGTCAAAAATTGTTTGTGCATTCATTTTTTTAACCAATCAGAAGCTGGGTGTCCATCCAGAATTATGAAGCAAAATTGGAATAAAAGAGAATAAATGTTGAGAGTAAAATCATCGCTTACAGATTTACTGGCACTAATATCACTAAGAAAAGTAGGAAGAGACACTGAATATATAGTAGTTGCTTGCTTTTGGAGATGGATTCCTGCTGTTTGGGAATGCAGTTTTGGGAGACGGAAATACTTACTTACTTACTAATACTTACAACCTTTGCTCCGACATTTAATTTCTGATTTTAATTTCAGAATTTGCTAATGTTCAATCAAATACTGTGGTCCGCATTGATCAGTCCTTTCCAAATTGAAACACAAAACCTGTGCTAATTAAAAAAAAAAAAAAAGAAGATTGAGTCCAATATTTGGTAATAATGCTGCATGACAAGAAATGCATAGATGTTGGTGCATCTATTTTGCTCCCTGTGCTTCTGTTGGTGGCTGCAAGCACAAGCTAATCAGCAGAAACCATTAATTGAAAACACAAGAGTTTAGGGACGTGTAGAAATTGGTAAATAATGAATATTCCAAAGTGGAACTGAAGCTACAGATTCAGTGCGGGCCTGTAGCATGAGTCGAGAAATAAGATGCAGCTAAATTATATAATAATATTTTAAATGCACGGAAATAAGTTACACTGCGTTTCTAAGCAGTCTGACTGAATTATGCTTGGAGACGTGAGGAGGGAAGATGAAAAGATTTCATCATCTTTTCCCAAAGACGTTGACGTGACTTGAGGCCCAACTCCATACTTGGCCCAGTGTGGCATCCTCATGGGAAGTGTGTCAAACAAAGCGTGCAGAATATGAAAGAACCTGGATCCCCTGATCTATCTAGCTACTCGCGAGAGGGTCAGGATGAGTGGAATTCATTAGAAAACACATGCTGTGCTGTGCAGACGCTTTCCTGATGGGTTTTGCATTCGAAAAACCCCCCTGAACACGTCAAAAGCATTCCCTCGCTAGAGTGACAGCATCTTTTGTCATGTACAATATAAGTGCGACCCATCAATCAAAATGCTGCGGGTGCGAAGAGGGTCACTGTAAAATGAATGCGCTGACAAAAATGCTGAAGCAGTGCTTTGGACTAGCGCCATACTTCAGGCCTTGTTACACAATCCCATGTGTGTTGCAAAGAAAAGCAGATGAACGAAAGGTTAATCTGGTATATGCGCCGCAGCAAATATAAAAAATTATCATGGCAGAGGTGCCGGTGTAACGCTCATTAGCGTGATGCAATAAGGTGTAGGGCAGTATGGCAATTGTTTTGCAGCAAATTAGAACTGATAAATATGGCAGGAAATGACCCCCTTCTCCTTTCGAAGGCAGCGCTGGATGTGTTCGGCTAATTAGCAAATTGGTATTTGCGGAGTCAGCCTCCATTTCCACGATTTGGTGGGAGTTCAAGTGATCATTTGCTCTGAAAATTAGGCCCGGAGGAAAGGGTAAACATCAGCAATTAATGGCTGGAAGATACGGCTACTCCACAGTTGGACTGGCTGTTAGGATTTACCGGGCAGCCAAGAAAAGTCTTTCAGCTGATGAAAGAGCCCGTCTTCCCCACTTCCTTTCGGACTATCAATAGCGCAAGTGCATTTTAGCATTGGTCACTGTTGCCAATTTAGATGACGCCACGGCTGTCTACGCGTGAATCACTGGAGTATCGATTTATCTAAATCCTCTCGGTTTATGTCGTCCAGACAAATGAAGACAGAGCACCGAAAGTAGGAGGGGGTTTATTGATGCTGGTCTTCCCATTGCTTGCCCTTCAGTTGCTCTCGTGGAACTTTAAACGCTGTTAGATTTCTTAGCAAACCGAGAGAATTCTTACATAAAGTGATGAGCTGCACACAATGAATTTTCTTGAAGAGTTCTCGATGCTCAATGTACAAAGGCGAACTTTGGATGGATTACGCTCGCAGGCACTGTCCCGCAAATGTGTGTTCAATGAACGTTCTCATTGTTGAATCGATTTTGCTTAGCTCAGACATTGACAGCTGAATGGCACCGGCTGCTCCTTCGCACAACGGAAGCTGGTCGGAGTTTCCACGCCAGACAAAATATCCCTCTTCTCAAGGACACAGGCAGTCAGACGACGCAAAGTAAACAGATAAATGGATATATAGCTGAAACCATCGAAAAAACATTTGGCAAACCTGTGCGAGGCTTAAAAAGCAATCTTATAAAAAAAATGGATTGGCTGTATCAGAATGACAAAGATAGGAAAGGACTCTTAAGGTTCTTTGCAATTTGTTCCACTCTAAGCGATCAAACAGCATGATGGATGATAGCTAAGAGGGATGGATGACTGTTTTGTTTTGTCTTTTTTTTTTTTTCTTCCTGATCTAGGATACAAAGTCATCCTAAAATGTTGGCATGAGAGATGTGGCAGTCATTGTCAACTTGTCAATAACAATCTATATTAAATCTCTGGGGAAAGAAAACAAACAAAAACATCCACTAACAAAAACGTACCAACAGCTACCATGGCGTTCTCTGAAGTATTTAGTAAAAATGAATGTGTTGTGATATCATTCAGCAACACAATAGTGACTGTGATTATTTCATATAATAATTAGCTATGGTTGGTCCTGAAACATCTGCCAAACATTTCTATACTTTTTTTTTTTTTTTGGCCTGTGGTATTGTATGGAAACTTTTTTTACTGCGACTTTTTATCGGAATTGCGAGATATACTGTAGAGTTGCCATTGGGAGTTATAAAGACAGAATTGTGTGATACTCGCAATTCTGAGTTAATTTTGAGATAAATTGCAATTTTGAGTTACGAAGTCCAATTTTGAGCAGAGAAAAAGGCTAAAATATCCTCAGAACTGCACGTTTACATCATGATTCTGACTTTATAACTTTAAATTCTCTCCCAAATCTGAGAAAATAAGAATTGCGAGTTTGTATCATGCAATTCTGAGAAAAAAAAGTCACAGCGACCTTTTTGTTCACTGAATTACACATTAAAAAAAGGGAATTGGGATTTCACAATTGTGGGACATAAGTAAGAAATAAACATTTTTAGTCAGAATTGCATGATACAAATTCACAATTGTGAGTTATAAAGTCAGAATGGTGGGAAATAAGTGGGGAGTATATATACATACCGTATATACTGGATAAAACCCTGCAATTGTGTGTTATACATTCTGAATGGTGTTATATAAACTTGCAATCAAGAGATATACGTATGAGCGCCAATTCAGATTCTCAAAATTGTAAGATATAAACCATTGTGAGCATTCTGATCATTTAAAATGATAGGAAACATCCTGAAACTATTTTCACTTATCTTGAGGACAACATATATAAAAATAGACCCGTCTTACATCACCCTAATGTAAGAGGGAAATGACCCAGCAAACCTTAACTATGCTGTACTGTATAAAAGTACCATGGTCTTAATGTCTTATATAATCAGTGTCCCTTTGTAGCACCACGGTACTTTTTGTGAGAGCAGTGCTGTCATAAAAGCATCAAACACATGCTGTTCAGGTTCTAAATTAGTATTTAACACTAACTTCCACCTACTAATTTGCTTCTATAAGTTTCCATTAACTTCACCCTTTGGGGTCTGTAGTTCTCTGCAAACAAACATTAGCTTTAGCGTTAGCATGCGGTGTGTGCATTGAGACAAGTCAAGAGCACTGTCTACTAGAGCAAACTAATTATTTATACTGCTACCAAATTTAGTGTGCCCTCTCAGTGATGGTTGTCTCTATCTTAACGTCATTTTTGCTATACATCATTTTTGAGATTGATTGGGCAGGATGAAGTGCTCTTGAACAGTAGTCCGTCACTCCATAACAGTCCATAACCTGTCTTTTCCATCCTGCCTTTTTCATTATTTAATTGGTTTTAAAAGGTGATGTCAATGATGCCAGGAGTAATTTAACTGTCAGCGGGATATGCCCTTTGTCTTGGCTAATGAGTGCAGGCAGCAGGGAGGAGTAATTAGCCATAATTTGCACAATACTAACTTGCCGAAGGTTTCTAAAGCTCGCCTCGACTTTTCCTCTTCCTCTGCCCCGAGAAATGTCAGTAGCCGTTGTTTTAAACGATGGTGGCGTCTAATCAGCCCTAGCTAGCATGTGCCTGGGTGAATGCTCATCATTAGCTAACCGCTTCTTTTAACACACCCCAGTTTTGGGAAGGGCAGCTCCTTCATCGCGACCTTGAGTCAAATAAAGAGTTAGGTCTTGTTAGCACAACTTTGTGCAAGCCCACTGGGTACGCATAAGCCTCTGGATTTAAATTAGCATCCATTCCGACGGCAGAGACAGGATCTATCATTTATGTGTTTGACATAAATATGATCTTTTGGTCAGCCAATCTTGAATAGCATAGCCTCTGGCTATTTCGATATTAGCATGTTAACATTGCACCACTGTATCCTTCCAAGATGAATCCAGATCAGATAAAAGTGTGAAACAACTGACCCTACACAAAGACCTGCCCCCTTCGTTATTGTTGTTATTTCCGACAAGCTATGCCAATCTTATGTTACACATCTCAGACAGTGAAAAATACATTGTGGAGCAAAGAGGAAACTGACAACATGCTGACAGATGAGACGGTTACTTCTGGTTTCCGCTTTCAGGTTTTGTCCTTTTTACTAATAATAAGAAACTTGAAGGAATTCAAACAATAAATGTGATTTTATGGCTTTTCAATGTGTTGTGACATTGCTACAAAGTTCAAGTGTCACATCAACCTTTTTATATTTTCTAGTTAAAGCACAAAATAAACATGAATGAACATCAGAACATCAACCGCGGAAAGATATCTATACAAACCATTTATCGTTAACCTACTTTCCTCTTTCGTTTAGTTCCCGTATGCATGGGAGATTCCACGTTATGATTGGTCAGAACCCTGCGAATGGTCAAAAGAGGACAGAAAATATAAACTATTCCAGAACAATTTCAATACACATCTTCCATTCCTCAAACCTTGTAGTATCCAGTGTGTCAGGCAGAGTGTGCACTTCAGACACTAGCACACTCGACAAGATAACAATCATCTCTCTTAGCTGTTTACTTCAAGATTTTCTGCACCGAAAGCCAGAAATGTCATTTTGATGTTCGGTTCAAAATGCCTGGGCACTTAAACCACAGCGCTGCAGTTGAGGAGGGAGCCCATAGTCTAAAAGTTGTTTAATATGCTCGCCATTATGATAACAGGATGAGAAATGACTGGAGAGTCGCGGTTGGTGAGGATTTCGAGAGCCTTATAGTGAGTGCCTGACTTAAGAGGGTTGAAGTCTCTGTTTGGGAGCTATAAGTCAGACCAAAATCACCCGCTGCCTTTTTCCTGGCTCTCGAAGAAAATAGGCCAGTCTGGAAACAGCGTCTCGCCTCGCAGCTGAGTAACTGAGAATAATAAAACCGGCAGTGATCCGTATGGAAATATGTACTCCTCTTATAATCTGAGTTATTCATGAACCCAGCGGCCCAGGAAAGCTGCGACTTTCTCTCAGATGCGTATGTTTATTTATATATGTGCACATTAATGGAAGGTCAGATAGCGAGATAAGCAGGGACTCTGTTTTTTTTCTATTTCTTATGCGATTTTATCTACTTCTGCTGACACATCGAATCGGATGCATCGCACTTCTGTGAAGATATGATAGTGCCGTAATTTGTTTGGACTTTAGTAGATTGAGACCTGTTGCATTTGACTAATGATGCTAAGCCACTATCTCCAGTTTCCCACACATCTTCCTTCTGTCATTTCTACCATCCCTCTTCAACTTTTCTGTCCTGTTTGCCCCTCCTTATTTTTTCGGGCACGTCGCCCACCCATTTTTTTTTTATCCCCGGCTTGCTCATCACCAGAATTTAGCTGTGAAATCTTTAATTAAAGTTTTACGACTCATGAGATTTCTCACCCACTCACATTTCCCTTCTGAGCAGTCATCGCATTCTTCTTCCCAGCCATCTTTGGTACTAACGTTTCCTTCCGGAGCTCTGGATTGGCAAATGACATATGCTGCCCATCTGTTTGGAAAGATTGGCGGCCTTCTTGTGAACCAGGCGGCTTACAGCTTCGGCATGTTCCAAGAGGCCTGTCTTCACGTCGCCTTAGCTGCTTAAGTGTTGCCTCCGTCCCATGAAGCGTCCCTGGGGCTGGATCCAACTGCTGGAGAGCTGATATCATCTTGCTAGATCTGAAATTGTGGATGCATAAAACTGCTTTTTGTCTCTGCTTGAGATTTTCTGGCTCTTTCGTGTCATTCCCAACAATGGTAGCAGTAATGGGTGGTTTGAAACCATGTAATCCTATTTCCCTCTTACATTCCAGACTGTGGAGGAGGATATCACTGCAGCTCAGACTTGGACAGTTCTACACATTTTCTAACTCTACAGCTGTGCTGCGGATGGTAATCATATACCCGCATAATGTGCAAACACAGTTAGCACCCAACAGAGCCTGAACTATTAAGCCAACTCAGCAAAATGATGTATTCTGACTGGTAGTTAACATAACTTTTAAAGATGAACTCACATTCTTCCTCTATATTTATAAAGAAATGACATGTTATCATATGTCCAGCCTAATACTGCTTGATTTATCTCAGCAATCTTCTTGTTGAATAGATTATCTTAAAATGTTGATAATGTCTGGGGGCAGTCATGGCCTAATGGTTCGAGATTTGGACTCTCAGCCCAAAGTTCCCAGTCTCAGTACCGGCAGGAGTCGGGGGGAGTGAAGGAACAGCACTCTCTTCCACCTTCAATACCCTTAACTGAGGTGCAAGTCACTTAATTCCCTTAAAGATGCTCTATGCGATGCTGTTTGATGTTACTTCCACTCACGTTTCACGTAACTACAAAACAAAACAGAACAAGCTCCCCCCTCCCACCAGTGTTTCTGTAAATGCCGTGAACGCGCAAAGCACATTGATACAAAAGGTGGTGCTAACCCAAGAGAGATAGCGACAGAGCTAAAAACAAGCTAACATGTCTGAATGAAATTAAAATAATAAAAAAAAAAATTTGCCACCTGTGCATCGGTTCGGAAGTCCTTTTGACAGTGGAGTTCTCTGCACAGTTCAAACAAATCCCCAATGTAAATCCAGGACTTGTTTCGTTTCTTATCGGTTTCTCTTCTTCTCGCCTTATATTCCTCCGAGAGTCTTTTCTTCGTTCGTGCCTCAGCCGTTTTCCAAAAATAATACAAAGTATTCCGCTAACCCACTCTCAGATTCATGCTAGTGATGGGTCGTTTTTGAACGATCCACAAGACGACCCGGGAAGAACGAGTGATTTGTTCAGTCGCGCCTGCGCATCAATGCAATATCCTATAGTTTTGTTTAGGAATTATTGATTCACCTGTTTCGGGTACTGAGCCGGCTGCATAGGTTAACGTTACGGGGCTGACACGTGATGAACGAACAACTCGGGAAAACAGAAACTTGTCAGATAAGAGGCGAGGTGAGCGGATCATAGATTAAAGTCCCGGGTAAACAATTAATTAATCTTTTATGTTTCTTATAGCATTATAATTTGGGCTTGTTTGAAGTGTGATCAACGTTTGTGTAAGATGTGTTAGAGAGGAAACAGGTAACATTTTTATATTATATATTACTAAAAGGAAGCATGAGATGACTCGAAAAAACATTTGTACATTTTGCTGAATGAGACTCAAAAGTGTGAGTCGGTTAAATGATCCAAACTTCCAATCTCTAATTCATGCTGTACAATCAACTCTGTCTATTATGTGCACATGCATTAAACCCCACCTCTTCTTGCTGATTGGTTGGCCGAAGTTTGTTTTTGTTGTGGTGCACATCCTGTGCCCCTAGTGTTTGTTTTGGTATTGTTTGTCAAGATCAAGTTTTTTCCCAATGTATTCAGAGGGCAGACAGCAAGACGATCAATGGGTGATGACATACAGTTTGAGATAAAATGAAACCTAAATAAAATCCTGCAACATCGCATAGAGCAAGTCACTGAACCTCCAACAGCCCACATGATGGTTATGGTCTAATGGTTAGAGATTCTGACCTGAAGGTTGTGGGTTTGAGTCTCAGTATTGGCAGGAGTTGTAGGTGAACGCCAATTACTGTGGTGCCCTTGAGAAAGCCACCGAACCCCCAACTGCTATATCAAAAATATATTTCTAATGTTCTAATATATTTCTATGTGCTACTAGCATCTGTAACTTTATTCATAATTGATAATTCAGGAGTCTTGGAAAGACTCGGACTACTGCTCCATGGCATTATAGTTGCGAACTTGAACATTTACAAAGATTTTTTTTTTTTAAATGTCCATTCCTTATTTAATTTAACAGCTGTACAACATACTGGCTTCTGAAGAGGTTCTTTTGGAACTTTTGTTTGTTTTGGACCTTTGCCAGAAATGAAATTTAGAGACGAAACCTTTTGGAACTTTAATTAAATACCACTGTGCCAGACCTTTTCTTCTGAATAATGTCACTTTTCTGAGCCGTTTTTGCGATGACCTTTAATAAGCTAGTCCCAAGGTGATTTTTAGTGGATGAATGAAGTCACTTCCACAGGTGCCCTAGCAGTGTAACCGCGGGTGTAATTCATCACAAAATAATATTTTGCTAATCCACTTGGCTTCATATATAATATAAATAAGTGCCTAAAAATTGTGTTTGCTAATTTTTAAGATTAATGATTGTAAAAAAAAAAGACAAATGCTCTGCTTTAGCTTTGCTTAAAAATCGAATTTTCCATTTATGGATAGCTTTCGCTTGTATTTGCTAGAAGCACACAATGTTTTGTATTTATGAATGCAATGCATCTAACAATAACAGATGCAAATACTGCAGTGCATCTGTCCTTTTTGGCACATGGCGCATTATAATGTGGTAAAAAAAAAAAAAAATGTTTTATAAATCCATCCAGGGGAGGAAATAAAAATAGAAATTGTGTTATCTCAATGATTACAGCATACCCAAGGTCAAGGGTTCAGGTATAGATTTAATGCACTATAATTCACTTTGGATAACAGTGCCTGCCAAATATATTCATGGGAATGTGTCTTTGATTTGTTTATGCTTTTAAATAACAGCATAATTCCCTACGAAACAACACCAAATGGAAGTAAACCTTATGAATAAGAATTCCCACTTGATGTATCTTCTCTGACAAGCATTCCCTGCCTCCCTCCATTGTGGCTCTCCACACGAAACCATCTGGACACTTGCGACAAAACAGCTCTCAGGTTATGAGACAAGACAAAGCTGAAAGACTCCATATCTGTGAGTTTCTCTCATGGCCGTCTACCAAGGGATTTGGTTTGGTGCGTTACCAACTGCTTGCACATTATATCACATCTCATTTGGTCTTCATATACGTCAATGCCCACAAACGCTCACACTCCCTCTCCGCATCTCTGAGTGCCTAAGCCTGTGCGTTTGAATTAGGAGATTTACTAGCTGATCCTTTGAAGGTTTTTGATCCTGCCGACAGAGGAACGCTCGTGTCCCAAGAGGACATGAAAACATTTAACAGCTCCATGGGCACTGAATTGCACAAATGTTATCTAAACAAAGATTATGTGAGATAATGGCACCCATAAGAGTGTTTAAAACCGTTAGTTTACTCCAAAAAAGTGGAATGCATTTCACACAGGTCTTGTCTGTGCATGCATTCTTTGTAAAACAAACCCTTAGACTAGGCTTTGCTAGCATCATACAAGAAACCCATACAAAAGAAGACATTTTGCAAAATTATTCCATCCTATCATATATTTTAAGCTGAATTTTAAACATTGTTTTCATTTGTCATGTGTCTCCTACAAATGAGATGCATGTTTCTGTAAGAATTTGAATGGACGGTTTTAGAAGCATACAAATGTTATAGGTTATAAGTTAAGGTTTGGGCAAATTGGTGGATTCCTTTAATAGAAATTCACTATATAAAACGGTTAAAATGTACAATTATGTAAATACAGTATGAGGGCAGTGAACATACAGTAGCTAGTTCATGAAAAATTCCACATTCTTAAACTTATTCTTAATTCTTAATTAATTCTTAAAGGCATAGTTCTCCCAAAAATGAAAATTAGATGTTTATTTGCTTACCCCCAGCGCATCCAAGATGTAGGGGAGTTTGTTTCCTCAGCAGAACACAAACAAAGATTTTTAACTTTAATCGTGACTGGTAGTCATTTAATGGAAGTGGATGGGCACCAAACCTAGCACCAGACCTCTCAAGGTAAAAAAAAAAACATTCACAGACAAATCCTAATTTGCCAAGATGTCAGGCGCTCTGGCTCCCGGAACACATTGGACTATGGTGGCTGGTGTCTCTATTTTCACGTTC
>JAUMHQ010000087.1:11546517-11557657 GCA_032361165.1 Enteromius paludinosus
AACCTTCCAAATACGGCAAAAACAGACTGTTTCATTCTAGGGTCAAATTCTAGGGTTGTAAATGGACCTGTAAAACCTTTTTTCCCCTTACCTAAGCTACATACCTTCTATGTACGTATCAGAGAACTATTGAAAATATTCTCTCAATGCATTCTATGGCACCTAAATCTGCAAAAATGTCAACAATTTGTTTCTGTCAATATGCGGTGCTGTGTGTACATTAATAAAGAACAAATTGAACTTCATTGATTTTAGCAAATGGCTGCAATATAAAAAAGAGTGAAAAATTTTAGGCGGTCTGAAAACGTACTGTACCCACTGTATATGTGTCTACTTTTGTCTGTCTGCCTATTTAGTTGACTAACTAGCTGACTGTCTGACTACCTGTCTCTCTACCTGTCTGTCCACCTACCTTTTTTCTGTCTGTCTCTGTGCAGCTGATTATTTGTCATTCTGTCAGTTCATCCATCCATCCATCCATCCATCCATCCATCCATCCATCCATCCATCCATCCATCATCTTTCTGTCTATTGGGCTGACTAACTCTCAGTTTGTCTGACTATTTGTGTATCTGTCTAACTCTGATTTTACCTGTCAGTCTGTCTGTTTATAAAGGCAGACAAAACACACATTATGCCGCAGTGTAGGCCTTTGACAGGTGACCAAGTTGGGTTTTTCCAGATTATTTAGCAATATTCTGTGTCCACTACTGCTATTATCTCTATTGTGTAAAACTGGTTCACCCTGTCAGGCTATTGTACAGTAAATGTTCAATTATGAGGTACTCCGGAGGGTGTGAGGCCTTATCTTGAGCCCTTGCGTCTGAGTAGATAGACACACACCTCTCTGGGATAAATCCCTGGCACACTCCACTGGGGATAATGTAGAGATAAGATTTCCATGAGAAGTGAATCCCTGACTCCAGCTTTTCTACACTTCAAACGAGGCAAGAGTATTTCAAAGAAATATGGCCAACAATACAAGTGCAAAGGAGAGAGCCAGAAACATTTCAGAGATTCATACATTATATAGACTGCTGAGAAGTCGTTTAAGTCACTTCATTTAGAAAGTTCATATATAAATCCAATCAAACTGATTCATGGAGTACCACATAAATATAAGACCTCATTATTCAAAATAGTTCTCTTTATATGTATTGTTTTAAATGTATGATTTATTTTATTTTTTCTGACAGCTAGAGTGTTTATGTTTACTAAATTAAGCTTAACATTTTCACACTAATTAAGAGCCAGCAATTATCCAGTTTCCTCAAATTTAACACAATACACATCCATCGCGCTAAACCCTCAGTCATCTACACTAAAAAGGAAAAACACAAAAGGGCAAGAGACTGAATTTGTGTCACTTATTAACAGACAAAAGCACAACAACAAAATTGATATTATGCTTTAAAGGATGCAAATGCAGTGTGCAATTTTAGAGTCAGTTTAGCATGGTTTATTAAAAGTGGACGATATTCAGGTGAAATAGCCTGACTGAAAAAAAAAAGTTTCTGGCCCAATTGTGTGCCCTGTTCATGGAAACCGCCTTGAAATAGCGAAAAGCTTTTTCCAGATGGATTACGTTGGCTGTGTTTATCGTTCTCTCAGATGTTTGGCCTCTCGTAAGGGTCAGCACACTGTTCTGCTATCAGCTCTCTGTGCATTCAGGCCCTCTGCAATGCTATCTGCCAGCGCAGCCAGCCTCTATTTATTTGAGAACAAGAGTCAGTTCCACGCCTGTTCCAGCCACTATTTCAGGGAGACATGTATTTTTGGTCACTGCATGATAGTCATTAAGTCTTTAAATGTATCCCATGGTGCAATTAGGCCACCCACACATGTGAGAAGCTGGCTGGTGATTGGAGGGGGATGTCAGATCGACCGCCCCCACGCATCTCCTCGGCTGGAGGTATCAGCGAGTCACCGCTGCTTTAGATTATGAAAATGACAACCATCACAGGTTAAGAGAAAAGCTATAATAGATTTTATGTGTAAAAACGCTTCAGTGTAATTTGGCGCTTGTTCCAAAACTGAACAAATTTAATGGATGTTGATTAGTTCAGCTGTGCTAAAACACACAGCATATGATATGATATATCTTATGATACATTTATTTAATTTTTATATTAATTGAAATAATACAAAATGTAATCTTTTAATATTAAAACTAATAATATTACTTACTGTAAGCTTTGTTTTCTTAAAACCTTAAATGTGCAATTAATACATTACCAAATGTAATTCAATATTAATTGAATACTATCCATTTAATTAAAACAAAACAGTATGGTCTAATATATTATACGCTATATTTTATAATTTTTTTGTTATTTTTACTATTTCTTCTTTTAATTATAATAGAAATAATGTAAATTTGATGTAATCTTCTTCGAGTTGAATTATTGTAATATTTAAACAAAATGTTAATAATAATAAAAAGAAGAATAAGAATCATTTAATATTGAATGCAATAAATTGTCTGCACACATTGTGTCAAATTTGATAGTTAATAATCTGAGTTATAATAGTAGATGTTTTAATAAAAAAAAATTACATTATTTAACAATTTAATATGAATTAAATAGTATAATTTCATTTAAAAATTGAACAGTTAAACAGTTTTTGATCCTATATTTCAATATTTTTTTCAATAATTTTATTTAGTTTCTTTTCTTGTTTTTTTTATTTATTTGTTATATTATTTTAATATATTGCTATTTAAATATTGATTCAGTTTAATGTTAATTTAGTATTTACTGGTTAAGTTAATTCAGTTTAAGCAGAAGCAAACTGTATCTGATCATATTTCACAACTGTGTGTTTTTTATATAATTGAATATTAATTGTAGATTTCATATATATTTAATTTAGTTTCCAGTAATTTTTAATTAACCCTCTTGTTAATCCGCTAACACCTTAAAATTTAAACCCTCCAGAATATGATTTTTTTGCTAAAAGGTTAGTGTCTCTGAAATACAGAAGAATTAGGTTTTCCCCTCCCCCATGGCATGGGAACTGTCAGTGGTTCTTGCAATGCTACAGGTATGGTTGTGTTAGTTTTTTTAATTTTTATTTTTAGTATACTTAACATATAAAATGATAGTGCATATTATAAAATCATAGCATGTTATAGTGACCTCAATATCACTCAAAATAAATGTACATTTTTTATATTTCTCATGTTTTAGACAGCTACAAGACCCCAAAGAAGACAAAATGTGTACAGGGCATTGAAAAAATAATATCATGTTAATTTTATGTTTACCAAGTTTTCCCCATTAAATTAGGAAAAGTCATTCAATCTGAAGCAAAAAAAAAAAAAAGAAAAAAAGAAAAAGGGAATTATATATGTAAATATGCTAAACATTGAATGGATAACAGGAGGGTTAAACAGTATTTAATCTTATGTTTTATTTTTTAAGTTTGTTTTTTTTAAAAGGTCCATTAATTAAATAGAATAGTAACTTAATTATACGTCAATGAAAAATTTAGTAATAATTATATTAATTTTTTTATTTAAACACATCCATCCATCCATCAATCTGTAGCACTGTGTTAATGTGCTGGAAAATGGAAATTTTCTTTCTGAAATGTTTTGCTTTTTTGCCTTTGAGCCTGCCACTGCCAATTTTTATGCACAAGAGGTGGTTAATTAATTAATTTATTTGCATTTTAATCTGCACACTGCATATTAAACTTTAATGGCAAAAGACAAAAAAAAAAAGACAAAAAAAAAAGAACATGTCCTACACTAGACAGATTGTGCAGCTCTTCATGTGTATTTAGCATTGATCTGTCCTCACAATGCAAAGAAGTTTCTTATGTTTTATGTTAGTGCTGCAAATCCTGCAACAATTCGCCTCGTAATATTCTTAGCCCTTTATTGACACAAGAAAAATTCCAGCTGTATCTCTGAGTCACTGCTTCATGGTGTGAAATGTATTTATCCAACAATATGCATCCGGACAGTGCACAGGAATCGAATTGAAAACACTATCAACAACGCCTCTAATGGCTGCTATTGTGTCTTCGCACATACATCAGTGGGGAAAAATTGTGTCATTTTTGAAAATGCAAATGCACTCTAGATGTTTCCAAGATAGAAACACATTCAGTGACCTATGGATGTGAGTTTCCTCATATTGTGTTTGCATTCTGTGTTTCTTCATCTTTAGGGTCACTAAGATGACTTCAGACATTAGTTCAAAACCTAGTTGTCTCCTGAGTCCTTAGAGAAGCAGAAATATTCTAATTGGTTTGTTAACATGTTTAAGGAAACCCAGAGACCTCAAGGCATCAGACAGAGATGGCCTCTGACACCCTTAAACAACAAGAGACAGAGATAAGTGGGGTCAGTGTGAAATATGATTAAACTAGAGGCTTGTGCACGCCTATGATTTAAAGAGTGTGCTGCAAACAATTCATCTCCACAACCCACACACATAGTCAGCTGTTTTTTTTTTGTTTTTTTTTCTGGAACGAAAGAAGTAAAAGCAGGAGAGAGGAGGACATGCTGTGGGGTAGGTGGACCAAACTGGGCCAGATAAAGCATGTCTCTTTGGGAATATTTTAACTGGTAAACACATAAAAATGAGTATGTGCAAATGCCAGGGTTTGAAAGCTGTGGAAACGCAGTGTTCTACTAACGTAGAATTTGTAAACAAATACTGTGCTTCAAAAACATAAAATAACACACTTACCTTTTTCCCGCTGTAATTATTACATCTATTGTACATTTGAGGACATCCAAAGTTGAAAAGTACTGTTTTTACATGCTCTCTGATGAAGATTTCCCTGACCAGAGAAAAAGCAGGGTTTTTTTTTTTTGTGTGTGTTTTTTCTTAAAAAGCGAGGTGGAAATAATAACTTTTTATAAGGTAAGCTTTCTAAAAACTAACACATTTATTGACAGTATTGAGCTATGGCAACAGCTGTTTACTTGGCTGTTTGATCAAATAGCGCGCATTCGCTTCGCGAGCACAGTTTGGCATGGTTCTCAATCTGAACCGTACCTGACCGTTCTATAAATCGTTTGGCTCGATAGTAGAAAAGCGGCTAATGTTAACATTTAAGGAGGTGGAATTTCTTATAAAATAATCATGGTCCAGTTCGAAAGCTTTATTTGCAACTCCTTTCCTCTCGTCTCCTACCGACATTAACGTTTGTCGGTTTTGGCATTGATCATACACTGACTCGTTTTTACTTTACAGGTGTAATTGTTCCAAGGAAAAAGGCTAGGGACAGACTCTGGTCTGGTCTTCCTTCTTTGTTAGCAGGGAAGGAGCGGAAAGATAAAAAAGGCTGCATTTGGGCATTGCATACAACCCGGTACCCTACAATAACTCTTGCTCGATGCTTGCGCCATCTTTGTTGTTTACCTGGTTACATACCCGGCATACGGAGGCGGAAATAGGTTTACACAGCAATTGCGTATTTCTGGTACAAAATACGGAAGTTGTGAGAAAGGTCTATAAGAAAACATAACTTTAAAGTTGTGAGTCAGAAGTGCCAGACTGTTCTTGCAGCAGTCCTCCGTAAATGTGCTGAACACACTCCAATATTTGTGTTCAACCTTTGGAAGCACAAACAAAGTCGTTTCACTTTTACAACGACACACAGCGTCTCCAGAACATGGCGCTGGCAGCAACACTACAGCCAGAATAATAACTCTGACTTCTTTCTTTGCGTAAACATCTGTGCAGTATTTGAAAATAAACTCACTCTGTGACATAGAAAAGTGGAGGCGTTCTAGGGGGGCACGGAAAAGTCATAACTTTTATAATGAATATCCCTTTGTTTTTGAAACTTTAATCTTTGCAAACTTCAGGGATCTTATCTATACAGCTTGTAACACTTCAACGAGAAAGGACAATTTGACATTGCATCATATGACCACTTAAAATGTTGATTTGTTTTAAAGTAGTTTCCCCGACACTCCCCTCTTCAAATCTTCAAAAATTTCATCTTTAAAATTCTTCTTTACAGTCCTGAGGGCAACTGTCTCAGTTGGTTTTTCTCAACTCTAAACATCAGCTCTGACCAAAGGGGGGCTTGTCTAGTAAGACTGATAGAGGCTTTCAGTGACATAGACACAGTGATCTATCTCCAGTGCTCGCTTCCGTGGTGTCCTGCTGGAGAACGATGATGTGCTACAGAACTTGCGCTTATAGACTGGGGTTAATGGGTCCAAGTAGTAGGATTCTTATCTCTTCATCCAGCAAGGTCAAACACATAGTGACCCAGAAAAAGAGGTAAGCAGAGGAACCGTTTCTGTGCAGCCGGCTGGTTATGCTGTCTTTATTTGTGGAGATGGCTGGGAAGTAAATGGTCAGATAGAGCGGTTAAAGATCTGGGCTAGTAACCCGAAATGTTCCAGATGATCCATGAACATGAGCACTGTGTCCTTGAGCAGGACAATTAACCTCAGGTCGTAGAGAGATTTGTGTGAAAGGATGGTTCTGTTCCATGTCACTGCTGCTACTATTTTGTAGTTGCTTTTTCCCACACTGATCTAAGGCTTTATTAACAGCTCAACCAAGCATCTGAGATCAGAACAATTCATCTGATCAGAAATATTTAACACTGTTTGTCTTTGATATTGAAATTCCATTCCATGACTGGTGTATACACAGTAGTTTTATTGATTGATTGATTGTATGGAGTGCTTTTTTCAAGTGGAGCCAAAATTAGCGCGTACATTAATTATTATTCTTTTTTTTCCAGATTATTGCATTAAATAATTAACAAAGGGGCGTGTCTAGGACTGGTCACCCCACATGAACTTTTTCTCTTGACAAGAAGTGCATTTATTCAGTCGCAGACATTTCTGACACGCGTTCCACCCCACTTTAGCGCCAGGCAAACAGTACTGTGCTTGAAGTGTGCGCTCTTCTAATGCATGCACAAAGACACCAGAGCACACTGCAGGCTGTATCCTTTCATTTCAAAGCACGAAATAAGCTACGTGCATGCAACGTTGTGGTCAGTTAAGTCATGAATCTTCCAAAAAGACGATTTTAGCTGCCTCAAAACTGTGCAAGCATGTAATTTATTTAAGAACATGTGTAATATATTTAAGAAAATGTTCTGGAGCGGTCCAGCGCTGTCTCACTCATCTAACATGCCTGACCTGAAGTGGATCAGAAAAGGTAAAAAGCGTTGAGAGTAAATAAGATTTGTGTCAGAACTGCATCACATTCAGCAGCGGCAGCTCTTAAAGAAATAACAGTCAAAATAACCTCTAATAACCAGCTGCTGTGATGTCTATTAATCAAAGGGCAAAGAAAAAAGCGGATAGCTTTATGTCATTTCAATTTCTTTATATATTTCTGCTGAAGTGCCATCCTGATCTCACGGCAATTGGTACATATTTTACGAGGTGGCTAATTCGTACGACCTCACTCGTACGAATTCATACAATTTATTCTAAATCGTAAGTATTTTACGAGATGCCAATTCGTATTAATTTGTACAAATTACCTAAACATAACCCTGCCCCTAAACCTACCCATCAAGTGGTTTTAGTCAAATCGTACAAAATCGTATGAGTGAGGTCATTGGAATTGGTACAAATTTGGCACCTCGTACAAATATGTACGAATTGCTCGTGAGACTGTGTTTTGAAGTGCACGTATAAAAATGGCATTTATTATAATGGGTTATGTGAAGATTGTTTTAAGTTTACTTTAATTTTAACGGGACAATATAAAGAAATCAGTATTGGTATTGTAATGGTTTTATATGAAGATTGTTTGGTTTAATGGTTTCATGAGATAGCTTTGCAATGTTGAATGGCTATCCAATGATTAAATAGCCTACTAGGGGAAAAAAATATTCCAGAGACATCAGAGTAATACTGGCCTTCAGTCACAAAAAAATAAGTCTTTATCAGTACATTCATTTAATGTTTGAATGTAAAATTATTGCAATATAAATGTTTATTTAAAAATGTTACTGCTTGTTGGAATTAATGGCAATTAATTTGAGAAAAATATGTGATTAATTACTTTTTTTTCTACTTTTAACAAATAAACAAGAAATAGATTGTTTAAACATTTTTTACTACAATTGTAAAAAATATGTAGTTTTATATGCAATAAATATACTATTACATTATGAAATCCATATACAAACACACAAACAATCTAGAATATAATAGATTATGGTTGAAAATGGAACTTAGATTAAGTTATTACTCAGTAAGAGGCTAATAATGTTTAGGGGAAAAATGGTTTGTAGATTATTGCTAAAAACATTAAAACATAAAACAGTAATTTATAAGGTAGTAATTGTATTTAATAATTTTTAGAAGAAACTGTTATCAAATGTTGATTTGTAGTTAATTGTAAAAATGTATTTCCAATAAATATATACATAAATCAAATTCCATTTGCTTTAGGAAAAATAACTTTTCACGGAAATCAATTTTATGTTAATAGTTAATCTAACATATCTATTGGTTGCCAAGAAAAAACATTAGAGTTGTACAACTGATACCTTGTACCACTAATGCACACCGCATTTCTGCTTCTTTGTAATTTTCTACATGCATCATCGTTGTGCAAGCTGACACACAAAGGCGAAGATGATGAGCAAAGAGAAGTAGAGAGGGACTGTAGCAGGCGCTGGGTGAGTGCATTCAAGAGCTTGTCGTGGGAAGTTGGTTTGTGCCATGATGAAAGCCATTCCCTGAAACAAACCTCATCCATCACTGTATCCCCAGAGCCCTGGACAGAGACAGCGCTTGCATCCTCTCCAGGCCTGCTACACGCACAAACGCTAAAAGAACGGCGCTCTCTCTTCAGTGCCAGTCAGTGGTGTTGAAATGCCATTGCTGTCCTAGTTTGTGACGCCTGGCTTCTGACAATTCAATTGAGGGGTAAATAAAATACAGTAAAGTAAAACATGGTCTTTAATATCTTATATGACATCTACCTAAATGCATTTAAAGTTGCTGTGGGTTAAAGTGCCTAGTGCAACAACTTAAACATAAATGAAACTATTGTATTACTGTTGCTGTTATAGGAAAATTTGAAATGATCATAAAAAATGCAATGCAACAAGAACTAACGCATGCTCTACAATTGCTGGGAAAGATACGCTCACGTCTTCAGCAGTAAGTCAAGGTGGATTGCCCGCTGTGGGTAGAGAGTGAGTTGCTTCCCCAAGTAGAGCAGTTCAAGCACCTCTGGGTTTTGTTGAAGAGTAGGTTGAAGTAGAAGGATCGGTGCAGTGGCAGCACTAATGCGGTTGTTCTACTGGGCTGTCATGGTGAAGAAAGAGCTAAGCCTGAAGGCGAAGCACTAAATTTACCACTCAATCTATGTTCCAACCTATGGTCATGAGCTTGGGATAACAAGATTCCACTGAATTGAGTTTTCTCCGCAGGGTGTCTCAGTTGACCCTGATGGACAAGGTGTGAAGCTCACACATTTAGGAGAGACTTGGTGCAGAGCCACTGCTCATCCACATTGAAAGAAGCCAGTTGAAGTGGTTCATTCATTTGGTCAGGATACCTCCCGGACATCGTCCAGTGTGCTGGTCATCTCCAACTAGGAAGAGACTCCAGGGCAAACCTTGGGCAGGGGAACGTGAATGAAGCCAGTGAACTCAAAAGGTTCAAGCCTCCAATTACGCACGAATAGTCAAGTCTGGTGTGAACGTACCATTAGCCTCAGATGTCATGCCCATGGACTAAGGGCTAAACATCTGATGCATATTGCATACAAAATTGAAAAAGCTTCAGGATTTTCAAAGTTTTATTGGATTGGTTAAATTCTACAGGATTTTCAGGATACTACAGTTCTTTTTTTAACCTGGAAACAATGATACCATGACACCAAACCTATTCATGGAAGAACAAAGCCATTGTGTTCACGAAAGAGTATGTGAGCGGAGTGGAGAATAATTTCCAGAGATCAGAGCATTTCATGAATACTCCGCTCCGGGTTTACCATTTCCTGCTCCTCGCTCCAGCTCAGCTCTCTCCTCACTTGAACCTCGCTCCATGTTCACTCCATGAAAAAAATGTCTCTAATTAACGCTCCACTGTAATTTTTCATTATTTATTTATTTTTGTATCGAACCTCTGTGCATTCATTGAAAAACAAATACACAATACTCTGAGAAAAACCTCAACGTGCTTTAGAGGAACAGTAGCTATATTGGCCCAAGTCAAATATATATTGGCCATCGCTTTAACTTTTGAGCAAAATGAAATACAAATGCTGGATGTGGCTAGATTAAAAAAACATTACATTACTTTAAATAAAATAACAAAACTAATGCATGTAGGCTATTATTGCCTACTCTTAACTTGTAATCACCTCCCCGCACTCGCGTTCTCCTTTGTCGTCATTTAAGATACACTTGTATTTTTTTATGAATCTTCTTTAAGGTAGTAGCCTATTTCAGAAAATCCATCTTTCTGTCAGTGGTGCTTAACTGTGCTTTACACAACATGAATCTAATGCAGTTGCATTATGGGCTGGAGCGGTAGTGGAGCGCTCTCTTTCTCCGACTTTGAAAAAATCTGCTCCAGGCAAAATCATGCCGCTCCACTCCTCGCTTCTCTCACATACTCTGGTTGAAGATGTGATGCTGAACTGTAACAATAAGCACTTATCAGGATCAACTAAAACATGATTGGTTGCAGAGTCATACAGCTTCTTGGGCAGTCCTTTCCATGTACAAAGTGGCTAAGGTTATACGCATATGAGTTTTTTTTTTTCTTTGGAGCAGCTCAGCAGGACAACGGCTCTAGGACTGAATGTATCACCCCTGACTTAGGGCATGCTGGAGGGATTATATGGCTTTAGTGGGAGACACACTGCACGATTTCATCAATCCTTTAAAATTGTTGCATGTCACACTGTGAGACATGGATGCATTAAACTTGACTACAATGTGAGTAGACTGTGCGATGAAGACACCTACTGATTCGTACGCTATAATGCACATTGCTAGAGAAGAATAAAACATCATCAGCATGTGCAAGTGGTAAACAAAAAGAGCATGATAAGTAAGATTTTAGCAGTTGTAGTTTTGGTTTGTTTCAAAAGGGAAAGGAAAGGAAAGGAAAGGAAGTGACAAGTGGCCAGGTATGGTTTCCCATACTAGGAATTAGTGCTCTGCATTT
>JAUMHQ010000087.1:11594408-11607172 GCA_032361165.1 Enteromius paludinosus
GACTCGTCACTGGCTTAGATGAGGCCGATGAGTGTGGTGTTGTCTGCACAGAAAGAACAGGAGCTCCAGTGCTGGTCATACAGGAGCTGGATGTGATTTTACCCATTCTCACTAGCTGTTGCCTGTCTGTCAGAAAGCTGGTGGTCCACTGAGAGACAGAGCTAGGGACAGAGAGCTGGGTCAGTCTGGTCTGCAGGAGTGTTGGGATGATGGTGTTAAAAAGCGGAGCTGAAGTCCACAACTTTTTACATATTAAAAGTCATTCAGCAAAATAAAGCAAATTGCATTACAGTAATAAGAACTTAAATGTAAAATATGCTTAATATTCATTAAAAACATTGGCGTTGTCTTAAGAGTCACACGACTCGTTTTATATGATTCTAAATTTCACTTTTCAAAGTTCTCCATGTGACTTTTTGTGCCTTTTGTAGCAGCACGCTATACAGACAGAATTACAAGAGTCCAATATATAGTGTGCACACACAAAAAAATAAATAAACAATCGTGCCATACTCCATCAAAATGTACCATAAAAGCACAGTAAAGTTGATGTGAGCGGTTCAGCTCCGCTTCCACGCTGCTCAATAAGATCATTCTGTCCACGCTAGATTTTTTTTTAAAGATTACTGTGGTGTGAATTCGTCTTGTGTAATAGAAAGGCCTTGAGGTGAGACCATTTTCTTCTTCTTTTTTTTTTTTTTGCGGTGTGTGCAGAAAGCAAACTATCACTCAGAGCACAGAAAGACGCTGATGGCATGTTAGAGAGCTGGTGATGCTGCTGAAGGTACATACACACTCCCTCTTCGTGTATTTGAGCATCTCACTGATCCGTCCTGTCATTGTTAAGATGAAGACTGGCTCGCAAACAATCCTAAGTGCCTTATTTCCACTACTGTTGCGAACATAGCGCCTGCGTGCTTGAGGCATCTGAGCAAGCCATTATCTTCCTTTAGCTGAGATCTGAAAGACTTCCGCGCACAAAAAAAAATAATAATAAGCTTTGTACATCTCTTTCGTGCCAAAACCCACAGTCCACAGTATCAGAGCGGAAGCTTCATTTGTATTCCGCGCGATTCTCTTCAGGTAAGTAATGACAAGCAGCAAAGGCCAGCGTGTCACAGCTCTTCTCAGCTGACGTCAGGCTTTCACGTGCCTGTAGGCTCTGGTGCAGATGAGGCTGCGTCTTCCCTCTAATGAGCTGCTGTTTGCCTCTCAGACTGTACATCATCTCCGGTGTCCTCCGGCCAGGTTCAGGTAATAGTCAGGGGAATCCGCGGCTATTTCTCTTCTCTCCGTAACGCACGCGCATTCTGGCACACGATTTCCTGTTTTCATTTGCATTTGAAAAGCCGCATTCTCACGTGGGGCTTAAGCATAACGAGAGTCGTGAATACAAAGATGAAGAAAAAATGCGATGGAATGGTTCATTGTTGGCTTTGATGTGGCTGCAGTGAGCGTGGCCTTGGTTCCGCAAGTGCTTCTTGGATTTTCTCATTAATTTTCTGCTTACACAAAAAATAAATAATAAAAACCAACTAGCTCAGAGATGAATCATTACGGAAAAAAAGGAAACTAAATAAAAAGAGGGATTTCAAAGTGTGTAACAGACTATGTGACTCAAAAAGCATTGCCAATAAAGGTACTACTGTAAAAGTGTATTAATAATAAAATACATAATGTTCTCAAATAAATTCCCAATATGATCCTATGTTGCGAAAGCAGATGCAATTTTGATGCACTGTCAATTTTAATATATGGGATACAGTTGGGCCTATATAAAATGAATACATATACATTATAAATCAAATATTAAGTGGTCGTTTAATGCGTGTTACAAGCTGTTGCAAAGACTAAAGGCTCAAACTCAAGGAGATATTCTTTTTAAAATGAAGACTTGACCACGCCTTCCCAAAATGCCTCATTTAAATATACCCCCACAAATGTACGCCATTGTTATAGAAGATTTGCATAGAACACCACCCAAATGTACAGTATATGGTTTTTTTTTGTTCTCGCAGTAGTGTTGTTGTCGTGGAGATGTGTGTTTCCAAATATGGTAAGGGGTGAAACATTTCCGCCATATGCTTGAGTCTTAAACAATTTAAATTAATATTAAAATTTTAGTCTTTAATAAGTATTAAAGAGTTAAAGTACTAACATAACCGAAGCGGAAATAAGCAGAATAAAAATATTCCAAAATGATAAAAGCACAAACAATTTCTAAAAAAGGATATGAACAACTAAAACAGTATTCATAATGTTATTTATTTATTGTTTATATAATATTATTAAACATACCACTATATTGGTAATACTAAAACAACAGTGCTGATTGGTGGATTTTCTTTAGGGCTTGTGGGTAATGTAGTTCTTCAGTGAGAATTGATCAATTACACATAATTTTATTTGTAAAAATTTAAACCACAATGACTCATGGATCCTAAATAAGCATAAAGCCTGCAGTAGCTCAACGTACTTCTGTGTTTAAAAGCTTGTGCATAATTGTTTAAAATGTGTTCTCTGGATCAAATGAATGGGACTTCCAGAAGCTGACTCCTGCGCTCCATACCATGTTTTTTCAAGGCATAAAACAACATCCTGTGTGTTCTTAGAAACATAATTAAAAGGTCCTAACAAATAGATATGTTTTGGTGTCAGAGCCCATCATGGTATCTGCCGTTGGTACATGCTCAAATCAGCTCGCTCTATTACTACGGTAATTGCTTTTCAGTACCGGCACTGAGGAGAAAAAAGCTGAGCCATTCGTCTCGTATGCAGATAATGAGCAAATGTCCTTATGCTAATGAAATGTCTTTTAAAAGATTGTTGTGGGACATTTATTCTGATCCTTAACTGTGCTATTAATACCTATTTGCCCTTCGTTCCTCGAGATGGCAACCCTCTCCCTGTGATGAAATATAATTTTTCATTTCTTCAGGAAGGGATGAAAAATGGATGATCTTAGAGGTATAAAAGCGGAGTCTAGATTGCCTGCAGCTTGCAAACAGGTATTACAAAATAGAGCCATTACGGCAACATCAGCCTGCAAATGGATTTGAAATTGAGTGGAAAACCATGCATGCGGAGGGTTAGACTCTTAGCTGCCTTGAAGGGAATTATAACGAGTAAAATATTCACGCCCCAAAAAAGGGCAAAAGTAAATGAAAGAAGGGGTGACACTCAGACCAATACGCTTTCAATTGCCTAGACTAAAAAGACGTAAATCGGGTTTTCATGAAGAAAAAAGCACCTACAAGTACAAGATCAGTATTAATGCTGCTCCAGGAGTTCATTTTTCTTCACTTTATTGTGCGAGATTCAATCCCACATAGAAAGTGATTCCATTGGCTGAAAGATCTTGCTTTGGGAATTGTATTAGAAAAAGAAAGAAAAAATAAAATAAAATATACAATAAAATAATCAGTGAGTCATGTGAGTCAACCAACATTCAGAAGCATGCAAGAAGCAAAAACTAAAACCCAAGATGAAACAACAAAACACAAGCACAACACACAACATAAAAGCAAATAAACACAACATTGAAACGATAAATAAAAAAATTGTAAGGAAACTAATTATGTTATCAGTAGCCAAGTTTTCACTGCCTTTCAAATTGCGCAAATAAAATTTGCTACTTAAATACAAAATCGAAAAACATTTAAATTTCGTGAAAAAGTTTTTACGCTAACATCGGGTGGTTTTTCAGGCTATTAAAAAAATGCATATTTAACAAAACTGCAACGGAAAAACTTTTTTTTTTTTTTTCGCATTTTTAGGTCACATGGAATGTGACAAAAATCATATGATCATTCTTCAATGTACTAGAACCTCCAAGAAACACTATAATTAATAAACAAAAAAAACATTTATAGAGTAAAAAAGTGCAAACGACACATAAGAAACCCAAGAAACGATGCATGTTACAAAAAGTACTAAATCAAGCATTACCTTTTCTGCAGATTGTGCCGTCCCAAAGAAAATGGGAATGAAGGCGAGCCACACAATGCAGGTGGTGTACATGGTGAAGCCGATGGGTTTGGCTTCATTGAAGTTCTCCGGAACGCCTCGCGTCTTGATGGCGTAAACCGTACATGTTACCATCAGCAAGATGCTGTATCCTAGAGAGCAAATGATTTGTAGGTCCGTAATGTCACACTTGAGAACCCCTCTGGCCTTATCAGGGTTTATGGTCTTCTGCTCGTCGTAATCGATTATGGTGTTCGGAGGATCCACTCCGAACCATATGAGGACCCCTAAGAGCTGGACGGAGATGAGGCTGGACGTGATAGCTAATTGAGACGTCGGGCTGATCAGTTTGGGCGGAGTGACCGACTTCTTCCCTTCCTCGAAGATGCGGTAAATTCGATTGGTCTTAGTGAGGAGCGCGGCGTAGCTGATGCACATTCCCAAGCCAAGGAAGATTCGTCGGAAGGAGCAGACGGCAATGTCCGGAGTGGCGATCATTACAAACGTGATGATGTAACACAGGAATATCCCTGTCAGCAGAACGTAGCTGAGCTCTCTTCCAGACGCTCGCACGATCGGGGTGTCGTTGTAGCGGATGAACGTGGCCATAACGAAGATGGTGGCGATGATGCCGAGCATAGCCAGGAAGACAGGGATGACCGCCCAGGGCGAATGCCACTCCAGCTTGACGATTGGGATGGGCTGGCACCCTGTCCGGTTGCCGTTGGGGCGCATGTTGTAAGAGCACAGTTTGCAGGAGGTCTCGTCATACTGGTACTGGTAGCCGTCACAGGGCTCGCAGTGCCAGCAGCACGGCATGCCTTTCACCATCTTCTTGCGTTGACCTGTCTTGCAGGGTAGACTGCAGACCGAGCTGGGTATTTCCATCTCACCGTTGGGCCACTGCATTTCATCGATCTATAAAGAGATGGACACTAATCAGTATTTGGGGTAATAACACATTCCTATTTTTTCTCTCTCTCTACAATATTTTATTATTGATTACAGTATATGCACACTTTAATACATTACCGAATTTAAATACAATTTGATGTTTTTTTGGTGAGTATGGGGAAAATGTTAGTAGAATAGATTTTTTTTTATTGGATAATGAAAAAAAAGAAAATATCTTGAAAATAAATTCATGGATAAAAATGTATGAAAATAAATATTAAAAATACTACATTTTTTTATACAAGCAGTGATGCAGTTTTGTCAAAAAGGAAGACGAAAATAATGTGGTTCGTCTATAAAAAAAAAAAAAAATCAACAGCAACATCAAAACAAAGAGCAAAAAGCCCCGAAACAACATGACACAAGAACAAAATACAGCAACGAAACAATGATAAACAAATCAACATGAAACAAAACTACATGATACAAGAACAAAAAATGCAAAAACGAAACATAACATAAAACTACAAAGAGATCAATCAAAACAAAAATATCAAAATAAAACAGACAAAACATGAACAAAAAATACAACACACAAATCAAAACAACACAGTAAAAACAAATAACGTACACAAAAAAAAAAAAATGAAACAGGAAATGACATCAGAGAGGACCTCTGCAGACCCATGACTGGGTGTCAAGGTCAGTTGGTCTTTTAAAATATATTTGACTGGTTGTGTATTTCAAAGTCATGCAAAGCTATTCAAAAAACGCCATATACTGCAATTTTTTTATAAATTGTTTAAGAGCAACTCAACCGACATGCACCTCGTTTTTTTCGATAACAAGTTAATTATATACAGTCACAAAAGGGCGTGAATGCTTTTAAGTGTGATCCTAGGGAAGAAAAGAAAAATGCATTATTTTGAGCCTGCTTATTGCTTTCCGTCCACTTCCTTATACCACTTTGAATTGTATGCCTTTCATTCAAACATTGCTGATTGCAGCATGATTACCAATGATTTCTTTTAGCCTTTCATGGCAACAATCACCATGGAGACGGCCACATTTTAATGAAAACAGGCAATAAGAAGGTGGTGAGAGAAATGTGGAAAATGCCACTTGTTTGGAATGCGTGAATAAATCACATCACATAATAAAAGAGCACTGAAGAACAGCGAGTTTTAATCTCTTATAACTTCACAGTGATTACAGGTTTGGATTTAATGGTGAAATGAAACTGCATTTGCTTTCACCAAGAGGCCCGGATGAAAATTCTGAATTCAAATAATACACAGAGAACCGTGTTTTTATTTAAAGAAATAGTTTGCCCAAAAATGAAAAGTATGCCTTTTTGGATGGCCTGGCCCTTTAAGAAGGCACTGTGATCTAAAGGCGAGTGCTTTATTAAAGCAAATGCTAAATAAATCCTTGCTAAAAACCAGGGATAGTTTGACCAAAAACACCCAAAACCCGAGTATCGATGGCTTCCCCAGAGGACAGCTAGAGACAATTAGCGGCAGAGAAACATTCTATTACACCTGGCTATTATTGGGTCGTGTTTGCTTTCAGGTCTGCAGAGCATTTCGCTATTTCCGTGGCAACACTGTGAATGCTGGACTGACACCTGGAGATGCCATAATGAAAAGCCACATCAATCCAGATGACACACTCCGGAGCCCGGCTGATTGGACACGGCCAGCATTCTGCCACCCAAACAAAAGCAGAACGACAGCACAGTTAATTTAGCGACTGAATCCCATCTGGGGGTCGCGGTGAAAAAGCACAAGAAAGAATGGGAAGACTTTTTTTTTTGTTCATGGTCTCTGAATCTTATTCGAAATTTCTTGCACCATCTAATCTCCGTTCTAGCTATCGGTTTCTATCCAACTCTGTGATCCTTTCTCCTTTATAAGTTTTAAGAAACGGCTCCATTTGAATATACAGGTATTTCAACAAGCAAACAAATACATAAATAAAAGAAATTGACTAAATTCCAATTAAAAAAGAAGGGAAAAAACACCAATAACCTGCTTTCTGGGAAATTAAGTCAAAATTAAGTCTAACATTTTGTCCATTAAGTCCCAAGACCATAGGGAGCTTTCAGAAGGGTGCTCGTGAGCACCATCTTTTGGGGCTGCTTTATGCGTTACAGTCAAAGCATCATTACATCATGAAAGTTTGGACACAGAAGAAGACCGCTAGGGTTTAGGGTTCAACTTGGGACAGGGCCTTAGAGTGTCACACATTTAGCTTAAAAACTAAGGATGCTGCCTTTATTTTGTTTGTTTTTTATGCAATTCGAATTTCCTTCTAATGCTTTCTGGCACATAAACGAACATGCGTGCGATGATTATGCACAAATATCCACACTGTGATGAGTTCTGGAACTCTGCTATTCTCATTAGCAGATGAACATCAGATGTTAAAACACGATACGTGCAAAGATGAAAAACGCATACATCCGCGGCCTCATGAGATGGGCTTGCCAGGAGCAACAGTCAGGAGCAGAATCAATTATTTACCCAGAACACCAAATATCTCTCTGATAGAACAGAGACAGCAGTGCTGCTTTAAATTATTGAAGTGCGCTCGCTCAGATGATGTCACATTCGAGAAAAGAACCTGAGAATTACTCCCTGAGCCCTGTCGTCTACAGGACGATAACACACACTCATGAGACAGGGTTTTCATATCAACTAAATCAGCAAACTAAAACACAAAGCTACAAATATGTTTTAAAATACCAAGCCAAGCTAGAGATGAAGCTAGCCAATCAAAACAAGTGGTTTTGAATGAGCGCATTGAAGGGCATATCAACAGGCCAAGTCAGAAATATGGTTTCGATAACTGTTATGCTTTGATACATCCTTTGAACTTAAGTGTGGCTATAACCAATCAGGTTTGTGATTGAGTATTTAAGTATTTACAGCGCTTCACTTTGTCAAGATTTTATGTTACAGTTCAAAACGAATCGAATGGATTATTTTACTCAAAATTCTACAAACAATACCCTATAATGACAATGTTTTCATTCAGATGCATTCTGTTTCTTCTGATCATCTTTGAGATGGTTGTACAACTTGATTTTATTCCACCTGTGCTAAATTCAGTTGATTGGACATGATTTTGAAAAGCATACTCATGTCTACAGTATATCATGCCCTACAGTTAACTGTGTGTCAGAGCACAGACCAAAGTTCAAGAAATTGTCTGTAGACCTCCGAGACAGTATTGCATCGAGGCACAGATCTGGGGAAGGAACCACAGGATTTTTGCATCCCTGAAGGTTGGGCCTGCTAAGCAAACTGACCAGTTTATAGAGAAGGGTCTTGTCTAGACTTGTGAGCAAGAAGCCGAGGGTCACTCTAGTTAAGCTCCACGAGAAACTACGGAAGATCAAACATCACTGCAACACTCCATTCTGGACACTTGGAAATTTTGCAAAAAAAGTACCTAAAGAACCCTCAGACTCTGAGAAACAAGATTCTCTGGTTTGATGAACATCAGTTCTAAGCATCATGTTTGATGGAAACCAGATCTGCTCTTCACCTGTAGAGTGCCATCCCAAAAGATACGTGGGGCTCGTTAGACTAGAAGAAAAGCTCAATGATCCTAAGCACACAGCCAGAGTGGTTTCTAGACAACTCTGTGAATGTCCTTGAGTGGCACAGACACAGCCTGGGCTTGAACCCATTCACATATTTCTGGAGAAACCTGAAAATGTGCGTCTGCCCCCATCCAAGCTGACAGAGCTTGAGTGGTGAAGAGGTGAGGAGAAGAGTGGAAGATAACTGCCAAAAGGAGGATGATCAAAGCTTGTAGACTTGAGGCTGTAATTGGTGCCAAAGCTGCTTCAACAAAGTATTGAGCAAAGTCTGGGAATACTTCTGTATGTCATTAATTTCATTTTATTTTTTCACTTATTATTTTTGATACATTTTGATAAGTTTTCAAACAAACTTCTTTCGTGTTGTCATTATGCGGAATTGCTGAATTTGATACATTTTGGAAAAAGGCTGCAATGACAAAATGGAATAAGTGAACTAAGAACTAAGAATTCTGTTCAGATGTACTGTATTTATGAAATTGTACACAGTTTTGTTTCAACAAACTTTTGACAGACACACAAAAAAAACTGTAAATATTTAATTTTGTAGTCAGTGAGTACTGTGTTTCTGGGAGAAAAGACATCCAATGAGCAGATGGCGATATGCTCTATACAAAAACAATTACAAGTAGTAAACAAGTTAAGTATTAAGTTTATGGACATTTGAATTATTATAAATGTGCAGAATTTATTATATTAAATGTACATTGGGCCTCATTGGGACATTTGTTTTTGGTAAAAAAAATTACCAAAGTTTTTTTAAAGGGTTCACCCAAAAATTAAAATTCTGTCATTAATTACTCGCTATCGTGTCTTTCCAAATCTGCAAGACCTTTCATCTTCAGAACACAGATTAAGATATTTATGATGAAATCCGAGAGCTTTCTGACCCTCCATAGACAGCAAGGGTCCTAACACGTTCAAGGCACAGGAAGGTTTTTGTGTGAAAAGAAATCTAAAATAATGATATATGTCTTCCCTTTTCAGGTCAGGTTTCGATGCCCGTTCACAGAAGTACCATGACCTTTATGGGCTATAAAATGGTCAGACGCATTGCTGTCAATGCTGAGTCAGAAACTCTTGAATTTCATTAAAACACCTTAATTTGTGTATCGAAGATAAAATTCTCATTTTCAATTCAAATAACCCTTTAACTTAGAGCTAAAATGAGTAACTAAACAAGCACTAAATTTTCTATGAGTTTAACAGTTACATTAAATTATGTGCAGTATATTTCATTATTTTTTCCCCTAAACTTTGATATAAACAAAATTAGCATTTTCATCCCCCAAAATGCTGTTGTCTGTTTTCTGTTTGTTCTCTGAGCGTAAAACTGAAATGTAAAAATAGTGTTCAAAAGAAAACTAATTTGAAAGTGCCACAATAAAAAGTTTTCAGCTAAAAAAATCTTCGAGCCATCAAGCTAGCGGTCTAGCAGAGAGGATTTGTTGTTCTTTTTGTGCCAAAAGATGTAGCATTATCATTAAATGTGTTTTTCTGTCAAACAACCTGATTTAAAGCAGAACCAGGAATACATTACATCCCTCATCCCAAGTTCCAAGCACTTTCAAACCTCAGCTTTCAACTTATTCTGACAAGCGGTAATTTATTTTTCTGCTAGCTTGAGTTCTTTAATATGGATCTCCTTTCTTGTTCAAGAAAGGTCCAACACACAGTTAGGAGTGAACCACCCAAGTCCCGCTCTTGATTTGTGAGCTGCAGTTCTCTTTAAAGAGCAATCTCTACCTCTGAGCGAATCAGATCTAAAGTAGCATCTACTGCTATCATTGCTAGTGGTACAGCCAACGTTTGGGGTTAGCGACTAGCAAGCAGTCATGAAGGAAGGCCATTTAGGGTCATTGGGAAATTGTCGGCTGAAAGATTGAGAAACTCAAACTAACTACAGCAGTCATGACACTGGTACAGCAGAAGTCAATTACTTGTCCCTCAGCGACAGATTGGCTCTGCTTTTTCGAAGCGCAAACAACTCGAGGTTCCCAGATTTTACTGATTAGCTGTCTCGCTACACATTTTAAATGTAAACTACTTAGAAAGTACAAGACGAAAAAAAAAAAAAAAACACTTGCCAGGCTTCAATCCTGCAGGGACAGACTGTCAGTGTTTTTTTGTCCCTGAACCAATTGAGATCAAGCATTTGTCGACTACAGTAGAATTCGAGTTAACAAGGACACGTTTCAGCAGATCTGAAGCTAAGCCAACAAACAGAGATAAAAGAATGATTGTTTATAAACAGATTTCCTGTTTGTAAACGCTTCCCTATCTTTCATTGGTCAGGCATACAAATAGCCACGCCCAAAACTATCCCAATTGGTTGATCAACTGTTGCTATGCTGGGGCCTGTTCTATAAAACTAGTTTACCAAATAAGCCAGGCTTATGGCAGACAGTCTGACTTAT
Source organism: Enteromius paludinosus (assembly GCA_032361165.1). Taxonomy (NCBI): domain Eukaryota; kingdom Metazoa; phylum Chordata; class Actinopteri; order Cypriniformes; family Cyprinidae; genus Enteromius; species Enteromius paludinosus. The sequence goes on from JAUMHQ010000087.1 coordinate 11,605,296, forward strand.
TTGAATACAAATTAACTAGCAATAAGTCAGGCTAACTGAAATAAACCTGGCTAATTTGGTAAACTTGTTTTATGGAACAGGCCCCTGGTCTGGTTGGGTTTCGCAATTTTAGTTTTTTTTTTTGTTACATCAAAAAATGACATTCTTTAGCTTTAAGAAAAGAGTACACAAATGCAAAGGCAACTAAAATGTATTTAGCACATATCTTCTCTCATCTCATGCATTTTGAATGTTGCTACAATACTTAGCAACTTATGTTAATGAGCCATATCACATGCCTGAATGATTACTGCTATTTTTATAATATATAAATGGCACTGCCATTCAGAAATGTTAAATGCCTTCGAATGGAACAACTATTACTATTGTCATCTTTTTATTAAAGACATACTCACCATTTACTCTACAAAACCTTCAATTCTGATTTAAAGCTTGCAATTCTACAATTGTTTTTTAACTTTAATTAGTAAAGCAATCCTCCACAATAAATGTGAGTGAAACCATTGAAAATGTGGCTTACTTCTGCATTTGGAACAAAGTGCTGCCATGCTTCTCATTGGATGACAGATGTCCAATTACATGGAAGTGCTCCAGGAGAAAAAAACATGAGCTGACATGTGACGTCCATTGTAATGGACGCAGGGTCTGAAGGGGTTAAAATCATTAGCGCCATATTAAATGCACAATCCAAACAGGCTGTATTTAGCCCATCTACAGTCAAACACACTTCCATCGAGGTTCCAGGATGTGTGTGACCTTTAGAACTGCAATGTTGTGTCCCATGGCTGCTGTTCTGTTCTCAAATTCTCGCTCTTTTCATGCTTGGCCGGATCGCTCAGTTTATGTCCCAGCGTGCAGGGAGTGCAGGGAGTGCCGTGGCCGAATGGAAAGCTGGTCCAGAGTGGATTTAGCGATGTAGAGAGGAGGTGAAGATGGGCCCTCATTATTCCCAGAGCCTCCTTCTCTTATCAGGCCCAGCCAGGCCTTTGCTTCCCTTCCGTGCATTTAAATTGTGTGTCAAGCACAATTGTCAATAAGTCATGTTGGTGGGCAGGTCGCCGTCATAGGTGGGATGACAACTTAAATAACGCTAGCTTGAGGGTGAAAGACAGACCTAGTGTATGCCAGACAGAGAACATCCCGCAAAACAGACAGGTAAATAATAATATTAAATAAATATGTGAATGACATGTAATAACTGAGTGCATTCAATGCTGAAGAGGGGGGGCGGGGGGTTATCACACAACCTTGACTTAGGACTCTAAATATTCTGCAATTCCCCACATAGAATACACTTGGCAAGTGCATACAGTAAAACAGAGTGACAAATAACAAGTATCAAATACCTTTTTTGGTTGCTATTGTTGACAGATTTAATGAATAAAATGTCAAATATGATTATTGTGTAAATATAAAAAGTAGCTACAAGTCATGACAGACACTGTAGCTTTGGCGGAATCCAGCTTGTCCCGTAGATGGTCTTCTCGTGCATGAGGTTAAAGCCCTTTCATCGAGAGAAGCTGACTTTTTAAGGTAATGGGAGATTATATTCTGATTGGTTTATTGCACATTATGCCCAAAGCACACCCATGACCCCCATGAGAATAGGGACAACATTTTTAAACCATCCACCGGGCGCAGACTATTCTTTGCATCGTTATAAAAGCAAAAGTGGATTTGAATGTATCCCCCAATGCATCTGCTCTGCGCGCTTTAGACAATGTGCTTAGATCATTAAAAATAGGGACCTGGGTGTTTTGGGGGTTAGCAGATTATTTACGTAATTTATTTCAATTCAATTTAAAGGTGCCATAGAATGGAGAACTGAATTGACCTTGGCATGGTTGAATAATAACAGTTCAGTACATGGACATAAC
>JAUMHQ010000087.1:11627193-11663957 GCA_032361165.1 Enteromius paludinosus
AAAAAAAAAAAAAAAAAAAAAAAATATATATATATATATATATATATATATATATATATTCTGCATAATCGCAAGGATGCAACCTTGAAACTATTATTCAGTACTTACTGTGTAATTACACTGTAATAACAGCATCTTAACAAGAAAGTGTCGCCGAATTAATATAGCTAAGATGTCGTTGACTTGACGTGGCATTTATCTGGTTTTGTGAGCTTCGGTGGACTCACCGTTGAAGCCGACTGATCGAATGTACTTGAGGAGCTTCTTTCCACCGGCGTGTTCCATCTCCCCACAAATGCCCGACTGGTCGGGACAAAGGTCCTTCTGCATATTGTGCAGGGCGTGAGCCATGGCATACACCGCATCTATCACAAACTGCACTTTCCCTTCCTGCTCATATTTGGAGTCGGATCCTATTCGCTCTTGTCCTGGAAGGAAGAGACAAAACAAAAAGTCAAAATAGAGCAAAGACTTTGTAGCAAGAGGTGCTCCTAAATGCTCTCGTAGGAGAGCATAAACACAAAGAAACAACTCTTTTGAAGACATATGCGAGGTAGAGCAACAAAACAAAGATTTGAAGCTATTGCACACTTTAGGAGCAATCTTTCATTTGACAAATCTTGGCAGGTTTTGGCTGCTATCTTTAACACGGTGAAGAGTAATGCCTGAAATTCTAGCTGCTTATCTTACTTCGGTCTCTAATGTTGTCACATTTTTGCTGTCTTCAACTTAGTGGCTTAAAGAGATTTATTTGTAGTTTTTGCTCATTGCCAGTGTTAGGGAGGCCAAACAAATAAATAAATATTTCAATAAATATTTAAATACACTTTCATTGGCTTTTAAACAGCCACTTTTGTGAATAGCTCGTGGTATAGCTAACTACCTTTTAACAATTAGCTAGTAGCATAAGAAAGCTACTGTACGTTTTCTACTGAAACAAGAAATAGGAGGAGGCATAGTCAATTCAATTCGAAGAAAAAAAGAAGTCAAGGTGTATTGTGTTGCATTGAATAACGGCTTGCTAACCACTAGCCACATTCACAGTTAATTGCACAAAGAAATCGTCAACCGCAAGAAGAGAAGAGTCAATAATTTTGCTTTGTATTCCCGGAAGAGTCGTTTTTAAACATGTACATCTTCTACAAGTGAAATTTGCCAAGGGTTAGGAATACATTAGCATGTAGATTAGCCCCAGTGCTAACAGACATAGATTAATAGAGTCATTGTTCTGACAAATCTGTGGGAAATGTGTTTGACTAAATGCCTTTTCTCTTCAGAAATGTCACTGAGTCAGGATAATTCATTATGTATCGATGGAAAATTTATTCCATACACATAAAATCAACCGAGCTGACCGAGGGCTATGCGCACATTTACTTAAAAATGTCTTAATAATGACAGTGGTCAGACTTTAGCCTCACCTTAAACGGCAAAGAAAAGCTGCGACAGTTCTATTAAGACCCGCTATTCCTCGATTCACTGGTGGAGGATCTCATGGGAATATTCTTAGCAATTTCTCTCCAATTAGCTCTGCTGTCGTCCAGATCTGACACCCACCCTTAGATGCCAGTCCTGGTTCCTCAGGGACGCTCTCATAGTCTGTCTTCCCACTATACCGGCTTTCATTAAACAAACCACAGCTGGCTTAGTAGGCTTTTCTGTCCCATCAACTGTGGGTAACTCAAATATGTGTATTTCTGAGACAGCTTAATCATAAATGGACCTGGTCCTGTGAGGAAGAAACGGGTGACTCTAATAATGCCTGACAGAACAGGAAAACTGGCTTGGGAAATTTTCAGCTCATCCAAAAGCACCATTAGATCTTTTCATCTGGGACTCGATTTCAATCTGTAATGAGTACTTATTATTTAGATGATATTTACTTGCAGGACGATCGATTTACGTCTTGAAGACGTCCTGAGAGAAAAAATTGCAGGACGTTACTTTTCATTTCTTCTGCCTTTGACTTTAAGTCTCAGAAAAGTCATTAGCTGGGCTTGATATGCTAATGCTATAATGCTAACCAAACATGGGATCTCGTTATAAATTAGACTGCACTAACACTTGTGTCAAGATGGATTTGCTAGTAAAAGAGGTACTACACTTTCTCAGCATCCTGATGGCTTAAAATTAGAGGGTTATGACTGCCATCTTGTCAGGGTCAGTCGAAAGCCTCGAGGGATTCAGATCAATAGACATCAATGACTCCAGGCTTTGGCAAAAACCCCATTGTGCCAGAGGTTCAGACATGCTGAAGGTCACAGTGACCATTAGAAGATAATAAGCTGTTATTACGGTGACAGATATCTTGTTGAACAATGCGTCACTATTACACCTAGCAGCCATTGACTGATAACCACACCGAGCTTTTCAGAAAAGTATGTCCTTGATTTTTCGTCACCAGACCTCTGTTTTGTATTGACCAGAACTGAATTGCCATACATAACAGTGATAATCACCAGCAGCTGTTTACCAGTATCCCTAGGTATAAATTAGCATGATGCTTAAGAAAAACGACTTTGAAGATGTAAAGGAACAGTTTACCCACAAATGAAAAATCAGCTGAAAATGTTCTAGCTCTCAAGTTATCTAAGATGCAAATGAGTTTGTTTATTCATGGGAACAGAATTGAATGTAGCTTCATTTGTTCACCAATGGATGCTCTGTAGTGAACGGGTGCCGTCAGAATGAGCGTACACACAGCTAAATCGTCACAATAATCATTCGTTTCTTATAAACACACCACTTTTCACTTCACGGGATGTTTATTGATGGGTTGGAGTGTATTTTTTTGTGGATTATTGTGATGTTTTTATCAGCTCTTTGGACTATTTGAAGGCACCTATTCACTGTAGATGATCCATTGGGGAACAACTGATGTAATGGTACATTTCTCCCAAACTGTTCCAAAGAAGAAACGTATTCATCTACATCTTGGGTGTTCTGAAGATGACTAAATATGTAGCTCATTTTCATTTAGGGTTCCATCAGCAAACAAGTACTTAGATCTTCAACAGAAGCCGGATGTCCTGAATGACGGAAAATTTTGACTTTCTGTATGAATCTTTCTTCAAAAAACAAGCTGTTTTTATCTACTTGATTCTCTTGTGTGATCAGTGATCAGAACAGACTCTATTGTGGAACATAGATCTTGCCAGATGTTTACGTTAATTGGAGTGCCAGTTTCCAACTTGCGTGCATGGGTTTCACATAATCTGTATCAGCCATATGTTATTTGAACTGCGAATTTCTTATCTGTCTCTGTGTCTTTTTTTCCTGGTGAAAACAGGCCAGGTGTTAATGCTGAATAAAACAAACCTCATGTAAACTTCATTTCATAATAACACTGCATTGCATTTAACATTCATAATATGCCTTTATTAAAATTATACATCTAAAGTCCAAAATATACATAGTTTTGTAAACACACAACTACATATATCCTTATATGCATGTAAAAACAAAGTATACATTGGGCTTTAGACTTTGCAAATTAACCTTAAAATGTGTAGAATAAGGTTTTTTTCAGCATATCATGCCATGAGCATCTTATCTTAATATTCAAGCTAACAAAAAATATATCATAAGGACATATTTTATAAGATTCCCTTTAAATCACATTTACCTTTTAGCTTTAGATTACTAGCTCACCACTGGATGTTCTGCAGTGAATGGGTGCTGTCAGAATGTGAATCCAAACGCGTCACAGCTCCACTGGTGAACAAGCGAGTTAAAGCCAATTTTCTCAAAACTGTTCAGATGAATAAACAAACTAATCTACATCTCGAATGACCTTTGGGTGAGTACATATTCTGTAGATGTCCCAAATATTTTGGGAGCATTACTTTTGAATGTTCTTTGAAGCCAAAGTTCTGAGAATGTTCCTGTTAGCTGGGATTCTGTTGCATTCTAGCTGTTTTGAAATGCAAAGATGCATCCCGTGTGTTTGCCCCCTGAGTCTGCGTCTGCACACTGCAAAAAGAATGCGGCCATTTTTACTTCTCCATGTGAGAGATAATTGAGAGACGAGGACCCACTGTGGCGCCAGCCTGAGGCAACTCTACCCACAATCCTTTATTCTAAGACAAACTTGATGCAGCCATTCATGAGCGCAAACAGAGCGCCTCGCCATCCAGCGATCCTCGCAAAGGATTCCGTTTGATCTCCTAAATAACTATTAGGCATTTCAGAGACACTTAAGTAGCTTGATTCTGCTTAAGTAGGGGATAAAAGTTTTAAAAGGTACTGCGTCCCTCCCTAAAACAGAAATCGTGACACTGCTGGTGGACTAAACTTAACCAGAACATCATTGCAGCAACACATTCTCAAGTTGTCCAACTCGTCACATTTTGACGCTTGGTCAAGAACCTTTTGCGTCGTTTCCTGAAGCTCAAAGTACCCCTTTTTTTGGTCACTTTTCAACGCAAAGAGTTGTTTTGAGGCGTGTGGCTTGCATGCATATATGAATTTATTGTATAATTTGTTACTTTTACTGGAGCACCAAAATCCAAATCCCATAGTTACAGGTGTGAATAACAAGTGAACATGTGGAGGTTCAGTATGCTGATCTTTCTATTTCATTCGAGAGCTGCTTTGATCTCCTCAAGTCAGAACAATGAAGCCTCATATAGAAGGCTACATGGATGGACGTATGGGCGGTTTCTTGCTTCTGATGTGCTAAGCAATGGCTGTCACTCTAATTACTATCAAGCTATAATTCTGCAAAACCCGCCGCTGAAAATGGAAGCGATCCTGGAGCATGTGCTACACAGATAAACACAGCATGTAATTATGGTGAATAGATGTCTGTGGGCTGATTGGCGCCTGCTGAAAGAGGTCAAAAAATGGAAAGGAACGAATCAGGGTGTCCCCGTTTCCTCAGAACATCCTAAACAAGCAGCGCTTGGTTGTTGCCGATACAACAAACGTGAGACCAAGGACTTAAAAGCAAAACTTTTACAAACAGTCCGTCTGACTGGATGACCTGAAATTTGAAATAAAAAAAATTAAATGCTAATAAATATACTGTAAATTTCACAACAAGGTTATCACTAATGAAAAATTCAATCATGAAAAGGTTTATTTTATTTCAGTTAGTACTAAAATAAGTAATAAAAGCTATATAGGTGAACTAAGAAACAATAATGAACTTGTACATTTAAAAAAACACGAAAAACACTTCAAAATATACACAGCAGCACGGAGAGCCACTTCAGAAATGTGCGTGGCGTTGCTGAAATAAACACAAGCATCAGCAAGAGTGGATGCAATCAGCTTCAGTGGTTGTATCATAGTGTAAACTGTCTAAGCATTAATGGACAGGAGAGCCCCTTGTATTCGAAACCACATATTAAGTGTTGTATAAGTGTTTCTTGGAGGTTATAGTACATTGAAGAATGATCATATGTTATTTTTTATTTTTTTACATACACCCTACGTGAAAAAATGTTTACATTGCAGTCCTTTTTTCGAACTGCCACCTTTTGTGAACATAAGGCGTTTTTATTGCCATTTTCAAGTAGCAATTTGAATTTGCGCAATTTGAAGGGTAATGGAAAAGTGGCCAAAGATGCTAACATGGTTCACACGCAGAATCCAGAGCTGTACAAACACCCACAAGGAGAATTCAGTATACTGTAAGGCTGCAAAAACACAAGTGCATCATTCTCTCTGAACATTTCTATTGAAAATTCCTATAATGACAGCCGTTCCGCAGGCAGGGTTCGGCAATATTCAGTTTATGTTTTCTTTTGTGAGGGGGCTAAGAAGCTGTCATTTTCATGAAGTGCCACTGCGGGTCTAAATTCAAACCCTCAAGTGTCCAGAGGATACTGAACTCTGGCTCTTCACTGCGAAAAAGGGCTTTAAACAAATACCCAATGTCATTCTGAAAGAGATAGGAACGGGGGAAAACTGCAAGGCAAAACGATTAAAGGGTATTTTGGTCTTCTACTGCGTTAAAAAAGACGTTTACAAAAGAAGCAAAACAGTAGATACTAATAAATATATTAAAATATTTTTTTCTTGTTTTAAATATAGATCTAGTATATATTTAAAAATACATTTGAAAATGTTTTAAAATAATGCATTTTAAAATTAATAAAAACAAAACGACACAAAATATTTTATGAAAAGGTTTTTTTATTATGATGCGGGTCTGCCGATGGAGTCCACCATGTTGAAATAACATGACCAGCTAAATATACTGCATATAATTATGTCTACACCCTATTATGCAACACTTTTGCTTGCAGAAATTGTTAACTAATTGCTGGTTTGTACATAATATGATTATACATTATACATTTCAATTTAAACATCTTGTTTTAAAGGCATTAGATGTCATTACAGGAAAACAAGATAATAAAATACTGTGCATTTGGTCTCTTGTTGCATTTTGGCACAAGGCACCACAAACTGACAGTTAAGACTATTAATATCACTGCTAACAATCTCATTACGCCTTTTTAATGATGGCCGTGGCGATCGTGCCACACATGTAATGGCCTGCGTGCAGGAGCACCTCAGAGAGACCCAAACATTTATTACAAATTCACAGTGACTTTCCAATCCAGCCCTCTTTAATTGCATCTTCTCCTGTACAGTCGTGATCCTGGACAACAGCCAACTCCTCTCTCGTCCCTCCCATGTCATCCATCAGACCTGCCTCTCCTTTGCCCCCCAGCGCACACTGTTGTTCCAGAGACGACACCATGTGCTTTCTCTCTCATCACATACTCGGGCCCTTGATGTCTGTAAATTGGCCCTCACACCGATGACGTCTCCGGGCGATGTAGACTGCCGTTGCCAGCTGTCGCTGACAGAAACCGCCACCACCTCCAGTTCCTGAATATCTCACCTCGTTGTCCAGAGACTCACGGAGCAGACAGAACACTCAATAAACGAGATTTCTCAATGGAGCAGGAAAACAGTGTCTGGATCTACAGCTTTAGGATGACTATAGCTCTATATGGGCTTTATATGGAGGTATCAGAACCACAAATGAGAAAGAAAAAAAATCAACAAATACATTTAGTGATGCTTCATCCACACCACTAGGTGTCAGTATATAGAGATATGAAAAATATTAGTGCAAAACGATACTTTGTAAAACAAAAAAATAAATAGTATTCACCTTATTTTCCGCGTAAATGCAGGCGCCGCCATTTTTTCGAATTATAATGTGTTATACTTCCAGTAAAGCGCTTCCGCTAGCAGTAGTTGCATTGAGATTCCGTAGTTTTGTACTAGATTTCACTACTGCTAACTTAGATAAACAGTGAAAAACAGTGTTGTAGTATTTTTTTGGTACATTGCGTACAGTATTTGTTTGAAATTATTCAGTTTGACCATTAAATATATTTTTACAAAGTTAAGATCTTACATTACTTCTTTCAACTTATAGGCACATACACACAAACAATTAAAATGTCAAGATGATTTATTTACGCGGTTGATGTCCTTCACGCTCCTCTCGAAACTAGTTTTTGCAAAAAGTCACATACTTAAAACGTATAGCAGGCCACTTCTTCATTTCACCGCAGGTGTGTTAAATATTTACTATTGCGGTGTTTAATAGTTGTCTGTGTGTGCTCCCACGACATGTTCCTTACCTACCAGCTCCGGAAACGGAAGTTTAACACATTATAAGGAAATACGTCATCGTTTTTACTTCCGTGTTGGATAGATGAAGTAAATATTGCATAAAACAAGTCTTTCATACCAAGAATGATAACTATGACGATAACTATATTAGTGTCGACACTAACAGCTGATAATTTTCAGTTTCCTAATTCTTCTAAGCGTGCATGGTTATATTTAGTGTTAAAAATAGGACTGTCAATTGTATTCTGCTGCTGTGTGAATGGCAATGTAACATGCAAGAATTTTTTTTTAAGATCCTCCATATGGTAATTTAATCTGAAATGCCAAACGATGGTTACCTTGCTACTTGGATTGGATCTTGTTCTAGCCAAACACTGGCAACTCAACAAAGAAAGGTTGAGAACGACAAACAACCGAATTTCTATGATTTTCAGATGTTTGGTTGATGAAATTTATACGAAACAGTTAACATGAGGGTTGGCAGGTCTACGAAACAAAACATGAACTTTCCCAACCACAACTTTTTTTTTTCTCTGTGGGTTTCCCCTCCAAATCATACAATTATTTTGACCCACAGACTAAAAAACAAGAGTAGACTAGTGTTTTTCAGTCAGTTCTTGCCATCTTTGTGCAACGCGCATCAGGCGCTTTGCGAACAGACTGTGGGCGATCTGTGGGCGAGCCGGCAGTCAGTCTGGTGCTATGTTACTACCAATTTGATATAAGGTGTAGGCGGCAGTCACATAGTTTCTACCTGATGTATGTTGGTCCAACAGCTGAACACCTCAAGTGCACCTCATTTTGACCTGGTAGACTATTTTGGCTAAGCTTATCAGAGCTGCTAGACCACCTTGCTCTTTGGGGTTTTACGTAGTGAATTATTAGCAGCTGGGCATTAAGCAGGTGAAATTCAATTTAGTAAAATCACTGGAGCAAAACGAGTTGCTGTACGCGGTCCTCTGTTCTACTATGTGACAGTTGCAGATGGCATTAGTCAATTAACTGAATTGTCACCGTTCAAGCTGGTTTAAATATCAATAAATATCTCTGGACAAGCATCATATCCCTCGGAGAAATGTAAAGGGACAGATTATGCAATACAGAACAATTCTGGCTAACAATTTCTTTGTCATGCTTTTTATTTCGTTAGCATGTAGTCAATAGTATCGATTCCTACATTAATTACTCCAGATACCCCTTGCACTTTTATTGACTTCACCACAGGCTAAAACACAAAATACAGGCATACACAACTTCAAAATGATTGCACGACTTAGAAATAGTACTTCGGTAATTATGCATATCGTTGTTTAAAATCGAATGTTCCACTCAATCCTGGATTATCGCTTTATCGATTAAGCTACACCTAAAATATTGAAGATAATAGAGGAAAACAGCCTTGCGTGCATGTTTCTGCTATCCTGTTATGAATATTACCAAATATTTGTTGACCATCTTGATGCACGTGTACTTTGTCTTGTAGCTGACTGGGAATTGGGAACCAGTCAGCCTGAACTAGCCATGATGAGCTGAGGGAAGCTTATGTAATTGAGAGCTCTGTTAGAGAGGAGAAAGTGCTTTGTATTCAGAAGTGCAGCGCTAATAAGCTAGAGTCAATGAGCCTGACAGGGTTCTTCAGGTTCAGCCAAAAAAAAAAAAAAAAAAACAGTGGTAACTTTCATACTTTTTCAATCACTGCAGCAAGTGTCTAAATTTAGACTGGCAGGTTTATAATTCCGTGCTGAAACTGGTTGCTTCATTTTTAAGCTAAGCTGGTCATTAGGCAGAAGAACCAGCCTGATCAGACAAGTACTGTATGACCAGCTAGTAGATGCTTTGTTGCAGCTAATTGCTGGTTTGTTGTCCCTAATTGTGCTAAAGACAAAAATGGATCCAAAGACTGTACACTTGACAGCTTTTTCAGCTAGGTTTTCCGTCAAGGTGGCAAATATCAGCATGATGTGTTTTTAGATAAAATGCTGCTGTTAACTTTTACCTGTGCACTTTCTGCTGGTGTCCTCTTTCTTGGAGGAGCTCATGAGCTTGCAGTTGAAGTTCTCCTCCCAGTACTCAGCGAACCAGACATTCCTTCTGTTGTTTTCCAGTGTGCGTGAAGTAAAGTAGGCGTCGAACCCTAAAAAGGACAACGTACCACCGTTAGCGATAGCATCAGATAATCTGTAAAAAATCCTGAAAAGCACTGTTCCTTTTGTCTTGATTATTGCTACACAACCAAAAAACCCAATACTGTACGTACTGATAATGTACAAACACACATCATTCGGAGGGTTGTTACATGTGTGTAGTTACATATTAGAGCTGATGTAGCAATGTGTACTTACACTGTGGTTACATACTAGATACACATCAAGTTACTATTTAAGTACACAGGTATTAGGGACACTTAATATAACGTGGGACCACACTTCTTCATAACTCTGAGAGAACTTTTCCAGAATGTTAGAAGTAGTTCTACTAGAAGTAGTATCTTTATAATACCATGCTAGTATAACCAGTTTCTCTGAGCAATTCAATCTCAGATACACCATATGAACCATTTTATGAGACTTTCATCAGCCTTGGTACAACCGGGATGCAGCGCATTTGTGTGGCAAAAGTTCTGCATCACTTACAAAATCATTAGCAACCTTACTTGACATTCTTTGCATGAGGCGGCTTAGTATTTAATCAGACCGTCTCCCCATCAGCAGACAAACAATAACATTTATCAATCCGGATCCTGAAGAGTCTTTTGAGTCTGTCCTTGTTGTCTGCCATCAAGGCTAATAACATGCCTCATCTAAATAGGTTTGTGGCGTAATGAGGCTTTCATCCACAGTGTAGCTACAAGGACAAAGGTCAGCAGAACATTTGCCACAAGCAAAAGCTAACCTTACATAGTCATAGCTCATTTAAACTTTGTTTGCTTCCATTCGGCAGGCTGCAAACGAAGTGAGTGCGGGTCTGTCTTGCCCACTAGAAAATAAGTGTTAAGAAAGAGATAAGGTGTTATCATTAAACTGCTACACCAGAGCCGCCCTAAGCCAGTCAACAAATGCAGCTGAAGTCTTTAATGCACTCCTGGGCATTGCATACTCTCGAGTCGAAGCAAGCATTCGGTCTATCTGCGGCTCCCAAGCTGCATGCCCCGAGTTGGCATCTTGAGGGCTGGAGTCTCCTTCTCCTGTGATCGGGCGAATCAGGATTTGCCCAGTGCACTCAAAGTAGGATAAGCGACTCCCTTACACCACCACGATTTAGTGCTTATAGACTTCAGTCAGGGTGGCAGCTATATTTAATTTCTGACTGGAATGAAAATGAAGCTGTGAAGGATAGAAGTAAATTATTCGCCACAACCTTGTTTTCATCCATGTTAAATTCGATATGGCATCTAACTTGATTAAAGGTCTTTTGAGGCTTGTTTTGAGAGAAGGTGGAGGCAGTTAATAAAATAATAGGAAATGGTGAAAATATCTCAAATTTCCCACATGTGCACCGCAATAATGTGCATTGTCACATAAATACTGATGTTTTTAAACCAGCTGTGGACTGAATGCAATTATTTAACGGAATTGCTACGCAAACATTACTGCAAATGATTTTCACGCACTGAAGCACTGAAGGAACAAAGAGAGAAGGCAACCATGAACTTGTTTCAATCCAGATTTGCCACTTGAGCACCAAGTATGTGCAGCAACTGCTGGCGTGTGGCTCTCAGTACACACAAAACTAGCAAAACAAATGTATATACATGCAAATTCTTGTGAAAACAACTGACTTGAAAATGCTTTACAAACAATTGCAATCTAATTTAATGCAATGTTTGGCCAATTAACAAAATTTTGCTGTAAAGCTGTAAAGATATCGTATACAGTAGTTTGTTCAACTCTTCGAGCACCAAATGTGTGAAAAGAGAAGGGGAATGTAAGGTCGGACTGGAACCCACCTTTCCCACATGAGCACAAAGTATGTGGAGCAACTGCTAGGATGTGACACAGTACATGCAGCGAACCTCTTTAATAAAACATGAGGAAAACAAATACATAAATTTAGCAGAAATTCTAGCTGACTCGAGAATGCCTTTTCAAACTAATTGTGAGCAAATTTAATGCAATGTTTTGCTAATGAATGCAATTAAACATTTCTAAAAATGAGTTATACAGCAGGTTGTTCAGCTCCTTAAGTGCTGGCAGTGTGAAAAGAGAAGGGGGATGTAACCCCCTGGTTGCAAGTGTGACTCGAACCCACTTTTCCTACATGAGCACCATAAACATGCAGAAATTGCTAGGCTGTCGTTCTCTGTAAAGTGCAGATGCAGTGCGCAAACAAGTCTTTGTGAATGATTTGCGTGCCGATTTAATGAACTAATAGCATTCACAGAAAAAAACAATAATAATAATAAAATTGACACAAATTAGGTAATTTGAGAAGAAGAGAGGGAGGGAATGTACTCTGAACTGTTGCAAGCCAAAATCAAACCCAGATTTTCCATTTGAGTACCACTACTTCCATATGAACTCCCACAGCATAATGACCTAGGCAAATGTATAAATTCTTCTGACAGTGGATGCAAGACTAATATTATGCTGTAATAGTCAGGGGGAACATAATCAGGAAATGTTGCCAGATTCGAACCTTTGCACCATAGCTCAACACATCAACATATGTATGGAAACGTTAAAGTCATGGCTATTACAACACACATATCCCATTTATGAAACACGCAGAAATATGGTTGTGTCAAATCATAAAATCATTAGTATGCTACTGTCCCATTTTTGATAAAAAATGAATATTAGATAATCCCAATAAAATCCATGCAGATCAAATTGCAAGTAGTTCATAAAACCATTCCAACATAAAACTTTGCATTGTAAATGATTTTACGAACAACTTACAATAAAATTTGTTATGAATAAACCACGGCTTTCATAATCACTACAACATACTGACTCAAGCTCGGAAACTCTGCAGTTTATGTTCTGTGGCCTTAACAGCTAAATCATTCGTTAGGCTGATTGATGCATGTTTTGGGTTTATTTGTCAGACGACCTCGACTAAATGTGCCCTACACATCACTCCACGGGCATACTCAACTCAGAAACGGATCCTCAGCAGGTTTGCGTGCTCGCTCATAAATTCTGCTAATTGCAGCTTATTTGTACACAAGCCTTGTACACAAGAAACTCCCAAAGGCCTGTCTGTGTCATTTTCTCTGTGTCTGGAGGACAAAGCTCAGAGCTTCACCTTTTGTTTAAAGCATTCAGCAGCTGCTCTGTTTGCTGAGAAATTAGCAGGCAGCCCGTGCACCTCCCCCACGGTGGGATTCAGGAAATGTCCTTTGCTATCCAATAATGTCCCTTTTTTTTATAAATATTAACAATGTATCTAAAATAAGTCTTTTGACCTCACTTTACATAAGGAAAAAGCCATAGGCAGGATTAGATTTGACATGAAGCCATTCAATAAAAGCACTAGACATGAAAAAATGATGGGGAGACAGTATGCAGTCTTCCATTAAAAGTGTAGCATCACATTCATTATTTATCTTCCTAATGTATTTATATAGAGAGACCCAATAATGTATATATGCATGTATATATAGGGTCTGTCCTTGAAAACTTTTTTTCTGATAAATCATGAGAAAAGGTCTAATGATAGATTTGTCGTTTTTTTTAATAATTAAATGATTCAAAGTTACATATGGGAACTCACCAGAGAGACCAATTGCCTTTGAGCTCTTTACTAAAGGCCAATGAAACACTGTCGTGTACTGATCGGGCTCAGATGCACCTCATCACTGCGTGAGTATAAGAGGGCACGCGCACAGTGCACCTGCAGCTTTTCGCTGAAGAGCCATTGCCGGCGTCAGTGCGACCTCACAGTCGTGGCAGGAGAAAGTGTAACATCTCCGTTCCCTCCTTCAGAGAACGTGGGTTACATTCGTAACCTAGACTTTACCCTTTCAGTCGAATCACTTCAACGTTACAGATGGGAACACCAATGGAAAAGGCCACGACTAGCGCGTTACGCGGAGATCCCCTGCCAACTGGCGAGATTTGTTCGTTTTTTCAGTTCGTTAACAGAGGAATCTGCACGTAACCTTCCCAACCCTCTGCGGCCCAATAAAGGGGGCGCGACAGAGTTGCTTTCAGTGGTGCTGAAGCAGGCAGTTGAGGGCTGAGCACATGAGTTAACAAACAGTTCTGGCATGTGGAAATAAAGAAATACAATATATCCATAAAATTATGGATATAATTGAAGGGAAACACAGCCTTCTTGCTGACTGTGGAAAAATGAATTTTGTTGCCACACCTCAAAGGAGCGAAGGAGACTCAGAGTTAGCACAGCCAGAGCTACTCCACTCTAGTCTGACTGCGGGGCAAGTAGGACTCAGGTTACGCACATTCAATGGAACACTGAGATAGAAGTGCGGGGTCCTGTGGGAGTGGCGCAGCAAGCCAGCACCAGCCAGTCCTCTCGCTCACCTGCTGTCATGATCCAGGTCACGAGAAAACACAGCCTCTACGCGGAGGTCGTAAAACCTGGTGAAAGTGTTGGGTGTAGCCCAGCCCGCAGCTCTACAAATATCTGCTAAAGAGGCGCCATGCACCAGCACATAGGAGGAGGCAATACACCTTGTTGACTGAGCTCTCAGTCCTAAGGGGCAAGGCTCTCCCTGGTGTAAATAAGCCACAGAGATGGCTTCTACCACCCAATGAGCCAACCTCTGTTTGGTGACAGCATTCCCTTTCTGCTGTCCACCGAAGCAAATGAAGAACTGCTGAGAGCGTCTGAAGCTCTGAGTACGGTCGATGTAGCGGTGCAGCGCATGTATAGGACACAAAAACTCTAAGGCTGGGTCTGCCTCCTCCCGGAGCAGAGCTTGCAGGTTCACCACCTGATCGCGGAAAGGCGTGGTGGGAACCTTGGGCACATAGCCGGGCCGGGGCCTCAATATCACATTAACGTGAGTGCGAGAAACACTGCCATCAGCTCGAGGCAATTGATGTGCCAAAGCAGTGCTTGCCTGTTGCATACAGTACCCCAGCCCGTGGAAAAGGCATCCATGTTGACCACGACATGCCTCGAAACCTGTCCTAGGGGTACTAGGTACGTAGGAAAGCAGGGTTGGACCAGGGGCTGGTAAGCGGTGACACTCCGGGGAAACGCCAATCCGAAGTCACCACGGGACTACACGGTGCCGCAGAAGTATTGGAACGGTATTGGAACCGGATGCGGTAGACGTGAACGACTACGATCCAGCGTTTTTCCAATGGGAAGAACGCGAGGGGAGCCTGCTCACGAATGAGAGGCGGGTCCTCAACGTAGCCATGGTTATCAGCTCGCAATGAGCGCATTGACCATCCACGAATGCTTCCTGAGCATGTTCTCGGCCCAGACACGACAGGCAGCACTCGTGACCGTCCAAAGAGGTGAGGAAACTTCATCACCCAGAAGTGCACGGTCGGATCGACATCCCATTACAGAATGCTTCACCAACCATAAGGAATTCGTTCTTTCCTCCTGGTTGCCTAGGGAAGACCTATCGCGGCAACTCAGAGGTCTTGGCTCACTGGATATGCAGATGACTGGCACAGCCGGCCTTGAAAAAGGCCACCAGCCCGCAGGGTCCGCTGACAGCCGCCAAGAAACGCTGACGAGAGATCAGGTTTTGCGGGAACTCCTCCAAACGATCCTTCCTTCACTTTTTTGGATAACCACAAAAAACAGCAGGGGATCTCCAGCTCCAAAACAGCAACGGCTCTGAAGCGAAAACCTGAGCATGATCAGTGCACGCCAATGTTTCATTGGCCTTTAGTAAAGAGCTCAAAGGCAATTGGTCTCAAAGTGATTAGACTGAAAGTGTAACACTATAATTTTATTTAGCAATAAATAAATGTAAATAAATTTAGCAATAGATTCATTTATTTAGTATTTTATTTATTTTTGAGAATGCAATATATAAATATACTAAATATACAATACAATAAATACTACAGTAAAATCTGTGGCTTCATGTTAAGCATTTAATAGACTTTAACTTTTATGACTAATAAAATAACTATTTTTAAATTACTACTATTTATGAACTATGACATTAATTGATGACATTTGGTTTTGACTATATACACACTGACACTTGCAGTTCCTTGTAAATGTATGATAAACAAATCATTATTGACCAATAAACCCCAACAAGGTGATCAAAATGTTCAGAGTTTCTGGAAACATAGATAATTTATGTGAAAAGAGAGACTATAGATCAGTCGTGACACAAACTAGAGCATATATATTTATTTATTTACTCCTCCCTAGGGCACACTTTAAACTGAAAAGATTGAAGACCAGCATGAGTTCCTTTAAAGCGCATGTAGGCAGTCGCATGTGTCTTTGCAGCTTTTCAACAGGCGTCGGCACGGAAGATTAATTCAGGCAGGCCTACGCCATTTCCTTCTGACTCCACAACCCACGGCCAATCCATCGTCATGGGAACCGTGCAAGCAAATGAGAAGCTTTCCCACACCCATCCTGAACCGCTTTATGAAACATTACACACGAGTTTTCAGACATCCCCACGCCTCGAGAAAAAACGTTCCAGCCAGAAATCCTAACTTGCGGCGTCAAGCCATGCGAGAAACCTCAGGTGACAATCGCTAGTGCCGATGACGCTTCAAATAAAGTGCCCGAGTCTCGAGTGCCACGCTGGATCTTCGCTGTGATTTTATGGACGGTCCGAGGTTAAACGTTGCTCAGAGCCTGTTGGGGGGGGAAGGCAAACCGAACTGATCTCCAAATCAACAAGGATCACACTCCAAGCTGTCACTCTGCTTCGAGTGTCTCCGAGGGGCTGATATAACGGTGTTGCAGAGCGCAAGCGGCTAATGCACTCGCAATTTGTCACCGTCTCTGTAGTGAGCTCCAGACAGATGGGGGCTGACAACTTCAGATCGATTCTGCTAAAACAAGTCATTGGGGGAGGTGGTGAGAAAACAGATAATAATTTAGATGAGCATCATGCTTGCATAATTTCTGTGGCCGTTTTTGTCAGGCAAACAGGAAAAATTAGGAAATAAGCTTCTGTTTTTTTGGGGGGAAACTTCCTTGCTTACCAAAGCATTTAAGCGGTGTCATTTACTGAGAAAAAGCATAAACAGATTAATATACGTAGTAACTACGAAGACAAGTATGAAAGAAAGACTTTTTCCAAGGCTAGAATGCTCTTCAGCCCAGATTCAACTTCCATAATTTATTGTTATATTTAGAAACTGCCCGTTAAACCAAATATTTCAATACTGCAATCTACATTTCTACAGTACTTTGTTTTAGGACTTTTTTCTTAACTATAGAGTGGAAAACACTCGAATATTGATATTCCTCACACATTTTGATTAAGTTTTGTTCTAAGTGTTAAACTTCTGTAATGAATCCTAAATCTATTTATTTACTCATTTTATTTTTATTTTTTATTTATTTTTGTTTTTGCAGAATTTGCTTAAAACAATTTACTGAATTGAATTGCAATAAAATTAATTTAATTTAAAATTAAATTAAATTTCTAAATAAAAAATTGGGGTCAGTAGGATTTTTATTTAATTATTTATTTAGCATACATACATGTATTTTATTTATAATTACCTTTATTTGTAATTCTTCATCAAGGATGCATTCAACATTCCCCCCAAAAATGTATTGTTTCAATAACACCTCTATTTTGAAATATTGTAAATAAATATTGTCTCTTGAAAAGTGTCATGTTTTGACAAAAATATTATTCAGCACACCTGCTTTCAGCATTGGTAATAATAATAACAATTACATTTTATACAAATAAATGCTGTTTGCATGCAGGCTTCTGATTAGTTTCTTATGTTGTGCATAATATATAGACATTTAAAAACGAAGCTTGTGGTGAATTGATGTCAAATGCATAATTTTGTTTGTATGTTTATTTATCTTCATAGCTAATACTTGTGTGTGCCTGCTCATTTGATTTAAAGCCAAACTGGTTTTCGGCATGAATTATTGAAACCTCGACTCTCTTAATTATTCAGTTTCAGCTGAAAATATATCACCCTGAGATTAAACACTAAACAGCCCCGCAGTAGATTTAACTTATATAATACAATATAACTGGGTCAGAAAATAACACAGTCCCAAATCTATCATTGTGGCATAAATGTTGTTGACCTCTTGCGGTTAAAGACCCCACAACAATCTATTTTTAATCCTGTGGCTTTCAGTTCATACTGTTTTTGGCTGTTATGCAAGTGTACGTGAATCTGAAAGTATTCAGCAGATTGTTCAGAAGATACACTGAAAGAGATTTCAATTTAGTATTTACTTTGAAACGACGTCTATTCAGAAAGTGCTTGTACACTTTTTAACTATTCACTTTATAGCCAACATGCATACAGTGCATGGGTCAAAGAAAAAGGGTTTAACCATAAGAACAAGAAGTGTAGTACTGCTTTAAATTGTTGTTGGCACGTATGGTCACCCTAGTATCGCTAGGTAAGTGTTCCTATCAAAGCAAGCATAATCGCCAATGGTCCCGATCCTTTCAATCTCATTCTTGTAATGGTGGCGATGGTGAAAGGGTTGTCATTGTGAGTTTAGGGTCATGATCAGAAATCCTGGAGTGACAATTCCAGGCCCCGTACCGTTAGAGAGCCATCTACTACATAACACAATAGGCACCCAAACAAACAAACCCAGTCGGAGGTCACAGCAGAGGCCTGAGCACCAGCTGTGAGCCTAATGGCCAAATTAAAACTAAACCAAGAGACTGAAATGCCACATGATAAGGCAGAGAGGAACCACTTTGTGCACAGTTTGATCCAATTACAGACTGGGCCAAGAATGTCAGATTTCTGCTAGCCCGTATGCTAACATCCCAGTAACAGCAGGTGGAGAAAGTTGATGTTTGAGAAGTTCGTTTTGTGAGGTAAATTTAGAGAGTCACGATTCAGTGATTCATTAAACGTTTGCTCTGCTAATACCTAATAATACAGATGGTAAACTGACAATCGTGTAGTAAATTGTGGCCACGTTAGAATGATTAGTTTCTTACTTTTAATCGTGGCCCAGTTTAAGTACATGAGCTCAAATGAACAGCATGGCCATACAGAACAAAGGCCACAGTAAAAACGGGGGAATGAATTAGAAAAAAAAAAACATGATCGAAAATTTATTACAATTGGAATATCTAGTCTAGCTCATCTATACCAAGACAACGGATTAGAGAAAGGTGACCACGATTTACTAAAACGAGGGAACGGATTAGTGCAACATGACGGCAATTTATTAAAACATGGGAACCGATTGACTAAAATTATAAAACAAATTAGCACACATGGCAACGATTTTGAAAATTGGTTAAATGTGGCAATTTCCTAGCCTGGCCTCCGTGACTATAAAGCTCATAGGAGCTTAGTCTGGCCAAGATGCCTTATTACCCGCCTTCTGGGAGGCGGGCTTAACCTGCGTCCATCAGATGCCTCTGTATACTACTGGACGAATCTACAACCAATCAGAGCACTCATTCCGATTGACGAATGCGTAGCGAAGAACCTGAAGCCACCGTAACCGATTGTAGCTAGCTTCAATAAAGCAGTAGGAAAATGTCTTTACTTACTTTAATTACTTCTGCTCCGTTTTCAAAGAAAACCTGTCATGAAAATTTCTCAAAACAGCTACAGCAGAGTCGAACGATTGTTGCTGCTCGGTACACGCCATGTTTGAACGCCGCAGAACTGCGTCATCACGTTACACCCGCCTCACTATGTTTCTGGATCTTGATCATTTCAGTTGTGTTGCTGTCTATGGAGGAACAGATGGCTCTCTGAAGTTATCCAAAATATTTGAATTTGTGTTCTGAAGATGAATGAAGGTCTAATGGGTTTGGAACGACATGAGGGTGAGTAATTAATGATAGAAACTCTCATTTTTGGATGAACTAGCCCTTTAAATAAAAGTTACATATTTCCAGTGTGTAGGTTCACCAGGTAATTTTGGGTTGTGACGCAAAAGCCCAGTTAAGAAGCACTGGTTTAACAGCGCCGTTAATGGAAGACACATCTTTAAAAGTGTTTCATAGTCTAGTAGCTAAACGGCAGGACTGACATCCCTATGATTATCCTTGCATCACACTCTAGCATCTCTAGGCCATTCCCTAAGTGCTCGTCACGTTGGAGTGCTCGGGCTGTTCCTGGAGAGATATCTCGGCTGACAGGCTGCCAGCTAGATTTCAGCACGGTTTACCTGACTGGTGAAGGAGTAGCTATTGCACTACACAGCTACAGGCTGTTTTAGTTTCCTAATAATTCAAGTAAAGATGGTAATTTAAATTCACCCTCAGGTTGTGTACAGGGTTTGAAAGGCCTCAAGCTCTGTTCGACTTTTCCTAATTTTATGAGGATGGATTAAAAACAAGGTTTCAAGGTTGATGATACATTGCTTCTGTCTGAGGACCACAGGTGTGAGATTAGCAGTGTTTCTTTAGGCAAGAATATTTATTACTACTTAGGGGTAGTGATTTGAGCACGCGTTATGCTTTTTCAATGCTGTAAATAAAACAAAGATTATTGCTGTTTTAAGAAAATACTATTTCAGTTTTACAACTTCAAAATATCATGTTTAATTTAGTAGGCTGCTCTCCATTGTTTGTGAATTCTACTAGTAATTTCTGATTGAAAACAGGTTTAATGCTCCCCAACCATATTTTATTTGTCATATGTAAATTTGAAAAATATACATTGACTCACAATGCCTTTCTTAAATAAGTCAACCTTGAAGAAACGTTTTTAATTGCAATTAATTGTACATAAAAATACCAATAATTAGTGCTGTCAAATGATTAATCACAATTAATCACATCCATAGTAAAAGTTTTTGTTCGCATAATATATGAATGTGCACTGTGTATATTTTTATGGATAAATACACACATACAATTATTTATATATATATATATATATATATATAACTTATATTATTCATACATACATAACAAATATACACAGAACACACAAAAATAGAACAAAGAATTATTATTATTATTTATTTATTTATTTTTATTTGTGTTCTGTTTTTATTTTAATTTGTTTATTTTACTTGTTGTTTTAGTAATTTTTGTACTTACGTAACATACTTATTTTATTTGAATTAGTTGGCAGTTCCTTTATTTTAACTTAAGTTTTTAAAGTTGAAATTTTCATCTAGTATTTATTTTTTTTTATTATAATCTAACATTTTGTTGTAACATTTATTACCTTTATTTCGATTAACAAATTTAACATTTTAATATGTTCAGATATATTTACATATTTTAAATATATTCAGTTCACATATAAATAAAAACATCAAAAATACTTTTCTTATTTTTTTTCTCTTGTTTTGAACAATATTTTTTTTTTCTGAAAACAACAATTTTTTTCTATTTAAATTTTTTTTTATTTAACTTTTTAAATAAATATTTTAGCTTATAAGTGCATTTTAGTTATTTTAATTTATTATTTATTTATTTATTTATTGCAGTGAATAAGAAAGAGAAAGTAAAGTAGTACATTGAATTATTATGATTTTGTATAGCGCATAAACTATTTATTTACAAACTAGCAAATCTTCCGATTGTTTCCCCAAACTCAACAATACTGTTGATGCTTTTTAAACCAGCTTGGCTCATGAATATTAAACAGATGATGTAACTTTGGCCCAGCAGTGATTTGCTGAAAGCCAGTGAAGTGGGTGTTAGCTAAAGGCGGATTACCGCTTATCGCTCATACGTCGTTCAGTCCACTGCTGATGCAACTGGAAGCTTCTACTTGGTCTTAAAGTCAATGCATTTCAAACCTAGCTCTCTAAATATAAAAACTCTCAAAATAAAACTTTTTTTTAGAGGTGGGTCTAGTTAAATCACAGATTGTTTTGTCAGGGCGGCATGTTTAGTCTACTGTGTGCCACAAATCAAAACAAGACACTTCAGATCATCTGGTCGTGTATCTGTACGCCAACACTCGCACACATCAGATCAAAGACAACCATCTGAATCGCTTCCAGCTCTGTGTCGATCCAGAAAGACAACATCGTTTGACTTCAAAAAAGAGAAAGGTAAACGCAAAGGAAAGAGTTGGGAGTTTTCTCGCGAGGTGCCTGTGGAAAGACAAACTCCCTACAACTGCAGCTCATGGCGACGCTACGTTCATTTGTTTTCACGAGTCTTTTTCAGAGAGCACAATAGAGCTGTAAGTGTGATGCTTTCCTGACGAGTGCCTTTCAAATTGTTCCATCAGTGCTGTGAAATGAAGGGGCAATTGCACGACCCGGCAAAGCACCGCTCGACGCACTTATCAGCAAATGGCAAACAGTGCAAGTAAGCGCAAGCTGAGAGATGCTATCATAACCCCGTGGATACCTAGAAAATGCATTGCACTGTGTGACATGAGTTAGATTTGCAGCGTTGCATCGCACGGATTAGCTGGCGGGAGGAGCGAAGATTTAAATACGGAATTATCAAGGATAACATTTTCTGGAACGGAAAAACAGTTGTTCAAACACGTGGGAAGGTGGAATATGTTGATATTTTTAAAAACGCATTTATTTATTAAGCATTTCTGTTCGAACACATCTGCTCTCACATTCAAACTCTACTGTAGGGGCTTTATATAATGTGTCATCATTTTGTCAGGGCACGAAAAATAAAAGTAACATTATGTGAAATAATAAATATATAACAATATACAGTATATATATATATGTGTGTGTGTGTGTGTGTGTATAAACTGTACATGTGTGTGTGTGTATATATATATATATATTATAATGAGATGAAATAATACAATGTAGTTAATAATGAAAGCTAATAAAAATTAAGCTAAGATTTAAAGGTAATGTTTAAAATTCAAGTTAACATTTAAAAAACAGACAAAAGACAAAAATTTTATAATTAAACTAACGTATATTAAAATAAGATGTAAAAATGTTGACAATAAAACATACTGCAGCAAAATATTGTTTGAAATTTGTTCAAAATGTTTACAAAAATATAATTTAGTCCAACATGTCCAACATACCTTTATACAAAGCTACATGCAAGTGGGGTGACGTGACGTAAAATAATATGTTTAGCTATTATTTGCCAATAATCTCACAAATTATTCACGGCTGTGCTAAAATAAAATATGACACCGACAAATTTAAACTAACGCCATAAGGAAAGGCATATTTAGAAACATTAGAGTGTGTAAAACACTAACAGAGTTTTCATTTATGGCTGAATAATTTATTTAATGTGACAGCAACAGGAAGCTTCCCTGTCGTGAACAGTGTAAGACCTCAAGGCCTGTTCTCCACAGAGGATCCATCTCTGTTTTTACACCGTACATGCCTCCTTCATCCACAGGGCTCTTTATATCATTAGTTTATGTCCGCCACAAAATCTAGCACCACAGGGCCTTTCATTTATTAATCTGGCGCTGGGACGCCGCCCATGGCAGGGCTGGATGGAGAAGAGTGCCAGCTGGGTCAGTCCGGCTGGGTTCACAGTCTCCAGTCAACGAAGCTTTCGGACATGGTTGTGTTCGGTTCAGGCTCGACGCGCATCAGCCGCCATCTCTATCAAACGTGACACAGTTTCCAAGACACCAGGGAGAGGGGTTTCTATTATTAGAGCGACATTTCCTTCCATCCATTCAACTCTGAACAGGAACACACCGCAAGCAGCACCTGAACTCCGCTCGTGTGATCAAGTATCAAAAACAGGGTGTTTCTTCAGCCTTAGGCTCCTGGGAATGAACGCACACTTTTAACGTTTGTTTGGTTTGATCTAAAAATGTCCAGTGGAGTATTTACACGAACTGCATTAAAATAATAGTTCACCCAAAAATAAAAACATCTGTCATTATTTACTCCCTAGTTTGCCCAAACCTGCATGAATTTCTTTGTTCTGCCGAACCAACACAGTCTCACGACCAATTTAGACGTATTCGTATGAGGTGGAACATTTATGGTAATTCGTATGGCCTCACTCGTATGATTTACTAAACCCCAGTGACAGATAGGTTTAGGGGCGTGGTTACGTGTAGGTTATTCGTACAAATTAATACGATTTGGCAAATTCAACACTTTAGCAAAGTGCCAGCAGTTAATAAAAAAAGCTTCTCAAGAAAAACACCATTCAAAGTCATAAAACTCTGCTCTCCCTAAAAACCATCAGCATAACCGTCCCGAAGCTGCTCACTCTTACCAGCTATAGTAGCTCTTTTTGGCAGGATGGTGACGGCCCCGACGGCGGCGTCCTCTAGGCCTTGAATAGGGCTGTTCTTGGCTCCCCAGCTGTCCGAGCCGATCCACAGGAAATGGCCCACTTTCTCTGCCCTTTTGCTGGCGTTAAGGATCCCCCTGCGAACAGCCCCACACAGAGAACCATTAGCTGGACGCCCAGGCCTTCTGTGACTCTTCAGCAGCGCGCAAAATGTGCACTCGGCATTGTAATAGCATCCAGATTGAATCGTTATTGTGTATGAAATACCAAAAAAGCAATTTTCAATGGGTTTGCTTGAATGATGACATGTTGATGTCATTAATCAATAGCCCGAGCGGCTGAGCTTATCCGGCAAACAAGATATAAAGCCCTGAAGTGCACCCTTGAGTTTTATCTAAGTAATAGCTTTGGGCCCAGTCGAGTATTGACATGTTGTTATCGAGGACTTTTATGTTGTTATTTTTGGATGAGGAGCAATTAATTGCTTGAAAATGAAATTTTGCTGAAGTTCTGTCTCATGATTTCTGCTGCCTCTTCGTCTCCTGTCAACAGCTTACCGAATGTCTTCGTCGTAAGCAAAAATAATGACCGCCCGGGCATGAAGGGTCTCCAGCAGCTGTCGGATGATCTTGTCAAAATCAGCCTGCTTGTGGTCGTGAGGGATCTTCAGGGACTGAGCGATGCAGATTCCACCTACAGAAAGAGCAGAAAGAGACCCGTGAGTGAGGCCGAGAGACCTTTTCTCTAATGTTGACAAACGGTTCCACAATGTTATTGAGAGGTTTTTCAGACAACCTAAATATAAGTATAAAGAGTGTTCCTTAATTATTATCTTAACTTATTTTATTTATTTATTTATTTATATTGTGTAAATAAAAAAATATTTTTTTTATGTATGTATATATTTACAACCTTATATTTAAATATTTATTTTAAAATGTATTTATTTGTTTGTATTTATGTTTGTAAATAAAACATATACAAATTATTATTATTATTATTATTATTATTATTATTATTAATTTATTTATTTACAACCTAAATATTACATATACATAAAATTATTATTATTATTATTATTATATTAAATAATATTAATATCAATATAATAATAATAATAATAATAACTTATTTACAAGTTAAATATTAACATAACTTATTATTGCAAGGATCTAATGAGACACTAATCTTTATTTGAAATTAAATTAAATGACATTACATGATATTAAATTACATTAAATTTATTTTTGTTATTTTATGTTTACTGACAATTTAATTTCCTATACAGAACATTCTCAAAGGTTTAATTTTACATTTAATTTCTATAATTTCACAGTAACCTTCATAGAACATTGAAGGGAGACATTTTTATGACAGCCTAAATATAACCTACACAGAAAATCCTCTTGAGGCTTTTACAATTTATTTTTATAACCATAAACTAATCTTTCCAGGATGTCACAAGGAGTTTATATATACTGCATATATATATGTATATATATATATATATATATATACATATATAAATTGGGTCAATGTAGAATGACCTAGTGAACAAAGACCCAGTAGAATGTCTTTCCTGCAAATGTGTGATGAGTCCCACATAGGACAGCCCTGAACAGCCCTGCCAAGAAAAGTGTTAGGATCTGTCAAAATCCATCAACAGTTCTACAGGCTTTGAATCAGACAGAAAAGAATACAGAAATCCTTCCAACCATTTTCAAGGGATTCATTTCAAGACCCATTTAGCATGAATATTCAACAGGATTGCTCTGCTTAGGAACGTCAAAATTCAGTGCTCCTTGGTAAAGATGTAAGCGAAAGTGAAATACAGCTATATCTTGTTTATAGTTCGCAGGTTGATGACGACTCCAAATCTCTCTGGTGATTTATTAGACGGCCAGCGTCGATATCTGAGTCCGTGCCCGCTGCCCTGGAGAGTTGCTTTTATGAGCGAGGGATCAGAAGATCGGAAATGCGATAAAAAGGACAGACAAACGACGTAAACCCATGGAAGCCGCTTCAATGCGCTGGCTGCTCTGGAAAGCACTCCCTGTTCATCTCGCTGAAATCCTGCTCTTGTGTTCCCGTTCACGGCACAGTGTACTTAGCCAAGGGAATTTTCCCCATCATTGGGAATATTCACTGGGGAAGCTCACGCTGTTCTGCCATTCTGAGATAGACGAATCCCACCAAGCAGAATGAATGTC
The DNA here is from genome assembly GCA_032361165.1 of Enteromius paludinosus. NCBI lineage: Eukaryota > Metazoa > Chordata > Actinopteri > Cypriniformes > Cyprinidae > Enteromius > Enteromius paludinosus. The sequence goes on from JAUMHQ010000087.1 coordinate 11,653,273, forward strand.
AGGACAGGGGTTGTTCATTGCGATTCAAATGAGCTTGTCACACGAATGTGAAAACACATGCTCCAATGCTAACACCATCTAGGCTTCCGCTCACTAGAGTCACTCTTGCGCTCAAAATGCTTTGAAACCAGTTCATGAGAATCCTGAAAGAATGTTAGTGGCCCAGTGACTGATATGTTAGATTGATCCAAAAGGCTAAGTCTAGAGTATATGAAAAAACAGAAGCTAATCAGAGTCATTGAATCAGTCTTGCAATATGTTGATTTTCAGTCAGTGCTTTAGTTACCATTTGTATTTTCATATGATTACATGTTTTGCTATATATGAATATATTTAATTTTATATATATATATATATATATATTTCTTTCTTTTATTTTATTTTTTTAATGTATACATTCATGTGTGTATTTATGTATGCGAATATATTATGTTAAATGTTATTTTAGATGCGATTAATCATGACTAATCACGACTAATTGTTTGCGAGCACCACTTATTATATTACATTAAATACAAGACTACAAACTTCAGGTAAAATGTTTCATTATTACAAAATGTTTGTGCGAATAGATTCATTGAGTGATTTGGTACGAAGATTCAGACTAAAGTTGGTAGGATCAAATGAGTCAATTGTTTTTCAGCCGATCTCACGGCAGTTCGCACATGTTTTATAATGAATGTGAAAAATTTTATTTTGTCCCAAAATGAGAAAACTCCAATGCTGTCACAACAAATTTGTATGCATTTTATGTATAACAAATTCATATGACTTGGGTAAGACGAGTCGTACAAATATGAATTTGTACAAATGACCCAAGTACACCTAACCCCACCCCTAAACCCATCTGTCACTGGGGTTTAGACACATCATACAAAATTAGAGGTCGAACAAATTCGTATGAACTAGCTACCTTGTTAAGTATGTATAGTACGAATTGGTCGTGAGATAGCATTGGACCTTTCTCATTTTGGGGATCGATTGTTTCTTTTCAGTCAGTGCTTTGTTTACTATTTCCCTAACTTTATCATTTTACGTTAATCCACACTGCAAACTTACCACTCAGGTATAACAATATTCCTTTATTTGAAAATATGATTTTGCAACATGAATAAGAATAATGGCACCAACTGATTCATTAGATCGATTCAAACAAAGAAACTTGGGATTACATGATTCGTTTAGACCAGCAGTTCATATGAATCATTTGCTCATTACTCAGACTTTAACGGTCGTGTGGTGACTGATTTGCTAGAATGATTGAAACCAACTAATTTGAATGTAAATAAAGTTAATTTAATAAGTCATTTGTTTTAACTCTGGTGTAAGATTTCTTCCTCTTTGGTTTGCAAATCAGTTTACGGGAAACAGAATAATAACACTGACAGATTCAGTGACTGATTTGTTAGAAAACACTTGGGAGTAACTGATTCTTTTTTGTTGTTGTTGACCTAAACTGAGAATAAAAGAAGCAGCACCTTCTGTACTGTAGCGTCAGCTTTAACCACTGCACCATGAAAGGAAGTCCGGAATCTGAATCTTTCCGGCCTTTCGAGTCGAGTTAATGCGATTTAATTAATCTGTCAACTAATGTTAACTGACCAATTAGGCTCTTCCAGAAGCATGTCACCAAATGGCAGGAGTTGCGATAAATTGACATGGACAGGCCCTGCAGACACCGATTATAATTAAATCCCTCTTAGCCACGCCTCGGAAAATACACAATGCATGCTGACAATGTATGTGGCATGAATCACCAAAGCGGATACAGACTGTATTTTCCCTATACAGCACACCGTGAAATCTCTGAAATGTGATCCAGTCATTGTTTACGGTGTTCTTTGTCTTTTGTAAGACGCTGTTCACCAGCGCTGGTGGGTCCAGATATTCTGAAGTGTGATGCTTTGTGTCATTATTAAACGGCTGCATATCTCCTTCACTAATATGAGTCCTGAAATACGTATACCTGCAGGCAGCTTCATAACTCAAATTCCTGCTACTGAAACTTGAACTCTATTGAAACCTGAATTCAAATGCCATTATTTGAGCAGATGCTTGAGTGAGTTAAAGTGGACTGTACAGTGGATTCAAGCTCAGTATCTGCAAAAATGTGATCCAGGCTTCACAAACGTTGTGCGTTTCTGTGCTGATATTAAGGAGAACATATACAATACATTAAAATATTATGGACATGATTAACTGTGTGAAACAGAGTTGGAAGAATAACTATAGTTTTTATTGTTATTATTATTATTAGTAATGATTATAATAAGAATTGTAATCATTCAGTTAAAAAAGTCATGACTATCAAGTAAACAAATAATAATACTTTTTAATATTTAGCATCTATAATGGTTAACTGTTATATTTATTACTGAATAAATCAGCACAGATGCATACGGTTGGAGGAATAATGATCATTTTAAAGGTGATCTCAGGTAAAACTCTGCATGCTCTCAGCTCAGAGCTCACTTTAAATGTAAAGTGCTGCTGACAGGACGAACTCAAAGAAACAAAAGTGAAGAGATCCGATCAAGTTAAAGGTGTAGTAGTAGGACTCTGACATTTCTCAAGGCCAATACTGTTATTCACATCCATAAAGCCGGATGTCACTCCTTGCTGCTGGAAACTATCACAAACAGACTGACCTGGATCTGACTCCTCGTCGCACTACGTAACGACCAGCGTAACGATCGTGATGCTCTGTGTGACGATGAACAATCTCTCTGTATCTCTTCACCGTCCATTCAAATAATCACTTTCTCAAAGAACACCTGCTTTCATCCACATACAGACATGATGAGCTTTACATTTAACAAACAAACCAAACAAACAATCATATGACAACTACACACATGTCCCAGATATATATCATGATCAGGAAATATTTTTGTCATTTAAAACATATCGAAATAAATTAGAAATAGCAAATAAGTTCTTATAAATACAAAAAATATTTACTATTGTTAAATAAAATATTAAATCATTTGAGTAGCAGTAGAAGTAGTAGTAATAACAATAATAATGATAATAAATAAGATGTTTGTATAAAAAGGCAAAGGTAAAGGTACAATTGGAAATATAATAAAAAATACATAAATAATATAACAAAATAATCCTATAAATACTGTAAAATAGTTAGTCAAATGAAACTAAAATTAATAAATAATTGTAGTAATTGAAATATTGTTATTAAAGTCCTAAAATAACAAAAAAACAATACTATTAATTATTATTATTATTAAAACTAGATTTTTTTTTTTTACAAAAGTGCATAAAATTACTGAAAGAAACACGATTTTGAATATAATATTTTCCCCCTTAACTAAGACAAATGGTAACAACCTGAAAAAAGTATTCAAATAACTAAAACTGAATAAAATAGATTTTAACAAAAGCATGTAGCAAAATGACTAAAACAACTTGGATTAATTAAATAAATACACAAGTGCAAATAAATAAATACAAACTTACAAACATGTAAAAAAAAAAATATTTTTTTTTAAACTAAACTATTAAAAATACATTTTGTGGCTAAAATGAAGCTCAAATAAAATGCAAAAAAATAAATAAAAATAATGAAAATCTTAAATACAGAAGTTATTAGAAATATCACCTTAGGCAACTAACTTTCACTTTTTTCAAGTGAAAATAACTGAAACAAACATAAAACTAAATTAAAACAATTTTGAAGAAACACAGAAGTCACATAAAAAAAAAAAAAACAACGTAGATTATATGTACTTATATATATATATATATACATATATATATATAAACATTTGTACTTTTATTGCAGTCCAAAACAATTTAATATTTCTGCATTTTTGTCTGTTTTCTCAATTATTCTAAAATGTTGCGCTTCATCTTTCACTGATTTTTAACAGCTTTTATTTGACTCCCAAAGTCCAAATCGACTGAGAAATAATGACTGGAGTAAAAGACGGTGACGACTGCAGTGACCCCATTCTCAAACCATTAAAAATGAAAACACGTGTAATTGTGAATCATTCATCTGCTATATATGTCTGCGTGCTTGTTGCTTGTTTATATCAGCTCTTTTCTCGGCCAACATGGCAAAATGTGAGGCAGCTTCATTCCTCCCAACACGGCAGAACGGAGTGACCTACAAATGCTTGATTTACGACTTTCCAGCGCTCTTTTCTGTTCTTCCCGAGCACAAACGTAAGACAAATGAGTTTACATCAACATATTTCCCGATTCGTTCCAAATCGCGCTAGTCGGAGAACGCCGTTTTGATGAACAGCCTCTGGTAATTGGCTCTTTGGAGATTGTTGATGCCTCGTCTTTTCATCACGCCGCTTCAACAGCCATCAGAGACACTCGCAGAAATACATGTTTGAGATTCCAGACACTTCCTGTCATTAGGGGCTAATTTATGCTTCATGAATGCGGAGAGCACTGTTTAAATCAAACAGAAAAGCCACGACCGGCGTCAAAATGCAATCAGACGCTCGGAAGCAGGTGGATCCACCGCTGAGATGATGAGCTCCGCTTTCGTTTTGTGTTCGCTTTTGCAGTTCGAGATGTCTAAAAGAACTTACTACAGAAAACAAGACTTTGCATTTTTTCCTCGCTGAAGTTCGTTTTTATGAGCACGTGGGTAGATCTTATAGATTTTTCAGAAAACAAGACTTAATGTCTTATCAAAATCAAGCGTAAAAAACATGAAAAAAAAAAAAAATCATTGAAATTATTGTTGAAGTGCAAGTCTTTATCCTCAGTGAGTTTTTGGCTTGAAACAAAAGTCATAACATAACATTGTGCAACTAACTTTGTGATTAGCCTATATTAATTAAAAATGTACCTGCGAATCTTACTTTTGTGTGAAAAGGAATAAAAGTAGTGGGAGTTTTTTTTCAGAAAACATTTAATAATGCATGAAAATGAATGAGTTTTTGCTTCTGCCAATGGGGTGCCGGAAATAGTAATTAAAAGTAATTACAAAATAATTAAACAAGGTCAGAAAAGTAGCTTTTAAAAAGATTAGTTTTCTTAAACCATTGGCATTTTTCTTTTAAGTAAAAAAAGGGAGATTAGAATGGTCAAAATTAAGCAAGTTTTTGCTGAAAATAACAAAACATTTGCCAAAGAGCTAAAAACGTTACAAAAACAATATTTATGTTTGTATATATAAATAAATAAATGTTTTTCATTTGAACTCATTTAAATTTTACTAACAAATTTGGCATATATAACAAACATTGTCATTCTGTTTGCAGAACAGTTTTCCATATAATCTTTATTTAAGAAAGTTTCAAAATTTGCTCTGTATAATAATAATAACAGTTGAAACTACTAAGAATGTTTTTTTTTTAGATGGGATGAGAATTTTTTACTATTTTTGGGGTGAACTATCCACTTAATCTTCTTCCATTGGATCAAGGAGCAAGTGTTTGTGTAATGAATCTGTGAGGAACATTATCCAGCATATAAGTGTAATATAGTGTGAGACGGACAGAGTTAATAAGCGCATCTGTGTGTGATAGTAGCCAATTGAGGAGATTAAGGCCCAAAAATGAGAGCTAATCTGCTTCATGAATGAGATTGGTGAGCGAGTGACTGGATTTCACTTACACACATTGATCTCGCTTTAATCCCTCAAAAAAAGCCCATTTCCCACTGATCGTATCGCTGCGGTCCGGTCGCTTTGACATTTCTCTTATTACAACCTCTTCATGCTTGTGTTCCGGTGAGCCTTGATTCAGTTCATCTCGGCTGTGGCCGGTTCCCACTCAGAAACACTTAAACAATGCTTAATGCTAGTGGCTGACATTTAAAGACGTGAGAAATTGTAAAATTGCATGGACATGAACCTACAGAATAGAAAGAAAAAAAAAAGCAGAGATGATGGAGACTACTGTTTGTGATTACATAAAGCAGAGAAAAGCACTGATAAATGCTAACAAATAAACACCTTATCATACAATATTGCACTTTAAGCAAAATATGCAATATTCTTTACATATAAACAGCAGAAAAGCTTTTGTGCTGTTGATGTCAAAGGATCTGCATCCAAATGGGATTCTACATATAACATAATGGGATATATATATATATCGAACCAAAGGGGGCGCTACAGCAATCAAAAACGTGTTTGTGCTAATAACTAATAACTAAAAAATTAGTCTACGGCGCACCGTTTTTTTGTGTATTTTAAATGTGTATCACGAAGAACTTTGGTCAAATCAAAACAAATTTAGCAGATTTTCCACTGGGGGCGCTATAAGGTTGGGAAAACTGTTCCAGGGAAACCATTTCTCCGATCAACTTGAAATTTGGTATGTAGTGTCTATGTACAATGTCCAATAAGGGTCTGTGAGGACATTGGTGTATCTCAAAAAACATGGCCAATCAGCCAATCAGTCGATTTCAATTATTAAACAAGATTAACGGAGGTCGATCGGAACGAAACTCGATGGGTTGTTCAACTCATGGCCCTTAAGGTCTGTAAGAGTTTTGAAACAAATCGGCCACTAGTTGGCGTTAACAAGTTCTTTGGCACAGTAATCACGTGGTGTTTGACACACCCACACAATATGCATATCATTAATAGATATCCTCCTAATAAGCAACTTTGCCTCAAGAAGCATTGCTGTCAATCAAACCGTTCATTTGTTATGTTAACACAAATATGTTGAAAACCTACTTTCGCGAACTAGTCCCTGTTTTTTTACCCAATCGGAACCAAACCACAGCAGTATTAATCTGTGGACTCTCTAGCTCAATAAGTATCAAAAAATGTTGATTTATTTTTTTCATTTTTTTGGTTAGCACTAATTAGCTCATTAAAAAATGGGGCGCAGCCACATAAACCCCACAGCCTATAAAACGCAAACCAAAACTCAAAACTTTAAGAAACTTGGTATGACCATGTGTCACATGACTCTCAACAATTATCCAAAGTTTCATGAAAATCGGACCATAGGTGGCGCTATAACAGCTAAAATTGCTTCAAAATTACAGTTTTCCCTTATAGAAAGACCTCAAATGTTAGAACACGTTCAAATATTCACACAAACAATAAATATTTACATCATGTGATATGTCTCCTCATTCTCTATAACTTTGCCTCAAGAACCATTGCTTTCAATCAAATCATTCATCTGTATTGGATCAATCCAATACAGAAGGTTTCGATGTGCTTAAGTGTCAGACATATTTCCAGGTTGCCCCATAAGCCTCAAAACCCTTCAAATGCTCGAACCCCGGTAATTGCTGCTTGCAGCTATATTTATTATCTGTTTTGGCTAGTTTTTGGCGGTATCTTGTAGTGTAGTTAACAGATTTAAGGGGCGGTTCACTCAAAAACTCCAACATTTTCTCAAACACTTGTTCTAAACCTGATTGTATTTCTTTCATCTGTTGTACACAAAAGAAGATCGGTTGAAGGTAACCACTGACTTTCATGGTACTGTATACAAAATAAAAACACTATGGAAGTCAAAGGCTACTGTCAAAATATTCCTCAAAATATCTTCTTTTATAGACAAAAACTAATCTAGGTTTGGTTATTGCTTAAAGGATCACTTTATGAAGCACCTTGACTGTACTTGAACTACTTCAAATCGAAAATACTCGTAGCTTTGAAGTATCTTCCACATCATGGTTACAAAGCAAATCCAATATTTTCTTAGAAAAAAAAAAAAAGGTGTGAATGGAGCTGTGCTTCATCAATAAAACGACTCTTTGCTTGAGCTTGCACCTAAAGGAGTGTGTGAGCCCAGACAGCGGTCTCATAAAGCACTCTAGTTATTGCCCATCTTGGCACCTTACCCTGCTGACGGCACTCCAAGGATGAACGGCTAAAATCTATCAGTATTATGAATGACAAAATATTGATCTAGGTAATCATTTGGGAGTTAATTCATGTCTATTCCCCAGCCCCTGGATTCAGGCAATGGCCTGAAATACGACTTCATCCCAGGCCAGCTAAATCTAAAAATTACATACGGACTGTCAGAACTTACAAGGTCAACCTTGAGATACGGGCTAAAGTCTGGCAAGCTTGAGTGATCCGGCCGTGCTAGCTAACTCACAACTTCAAGGTTGTAATTAAAATTGCAGGGCAATTCGGCAAAGCTCCATCATACGGTGTTACGAGGAAAAAAACTCAATATGAGCCGGTGCGAATCCAATAAGACGGCGCTACTGTTTCTCATTTGTGCATATTGGTAAGATGGCGCAACCAATCAAGATATCACATCGTCTTAGATGGCCTGGAGAAGCGTGTTATGTTGATTTGTGGCTTCGGGGGAAAGTTGTTTGCATGGGCCAGCAATTAATCTCTATTGAATGTGTAACAAAGGCGAAACATTGCGAGGCTGCAGGCAGAGGAACGGAGATCTTTCATCATGCTCTTGTCTTGCATCTTAAGAGGTTGTGGCTCTGGTATCTTCATCACTCCCAGCACAAATGATCCTCTTCTTTGTTTGGTATCACACGGACTAGACTTTCCACTCACTGTGCTGACCTAGAAAACGGTTGTGCGCCTCGACGAAGGCAATTTGTTACGACATAGTCTGTAGACTTTGCAAACTATGTGTACGTATATACATATATATATATATATATATATATATTTGCGTACTGGAACAATGTCAGACTTGATCATCGGGCCATTCTATCTTCGTTGAGGAGGCTCGAATCGAGGTGCATGGGGTTATTTGATGGAAACGCAGGATAGTAGTTTGTGAACAAAAGGGGAATTTGTATTTTTTGAGTTCATATTTGTTTGTTTATTTATTTATTAGTACTTATTTTATATAGTGTATATAACAAATTCTCATTTGAATATTCACTGACTTTACAATAATTGCCAATATTTTTCGTAATTTAAGAAAATGATTTAAGAAAAACCTACTTAAATTGAATTTTATACGGATTAATATACTTTTTTTTTCTTTACATCGTTTGTTACGCAGGAGCTAAATCAATAAGGAAAGAGCATGCAAATAAATAAACATAACTCATTCAAATTAAACAAGGGTCTGAGATTCCCGGCATTACAAATTACTTTGGTTTTTGGCAACGCAACAAAACTGAGCAGATTTCCATGTCAAGCAAATTAGTAGCAATGCAAGCGATGCTCTTTACTCTTGTTATTTAGAGGAGTTACTTTGAAGGATTAACAATGTAGGCAGACCACTGAAAAGATGATGAAGAAATGTCCAATTTGCACACACAAATTTGATTTAGCCCGTTTTTATGCATCTGTCAAATGGATGGACGTCTTTATGGGGGAAAAGCTTTGTATATCACTCTGATTTTACAGCATCCATGACATTGTCTGCATACCCCATAAGCAATGTGACAAACATCCAATAATAATCACAGCAATTCAACTTTGAGTCAAAACAGACAATCAACTGTAACAAAAATCCATATTTCTTTGACAAAACAAAAGCTAATTTTGCCTTTAGGAATGACTGGCAACACAATTGCACACCCCGTCACCCAAGTTCATCAAAATCTCAAAAACTGGCTTATTTGAAGGGCAGGCATGTCGCTGCAAGAAATCATTATCTTGAATTGCGTTCTTACTTTCTTGCATCTTAAACCAGTGGAAAAATAATCAAAAGTCTCGCTTCTGGGAATCACACCTGACAAAAATGTCAATTACTGGAGCCTATTATTATATTCTTGGAGGTACAGGTACTTTCATAAGTTGATGGTATATATATATAAACGCCAAATATTAAGCAGTACCAAAAAAGATTAGCATTTGAAACTCAATATAAAAACCAATCATTTAGATCTAAACCTATTCTAATCAGTATTTTGGATTTGGCTCTCTGAGGGATGCTTTATCTGTTTGTTTAGCAGATAGCGAGAGAAACGCACATTAATATTTCACCTGCATCCCTGAAAATCCTCCGGTGACAGTTGTAAAATCTCCCTAGATCCCATCCGTGAGCAAGCTTTCTGTCAGAGAATCAACAAGGCTCACTTTGCTGCTGCTGCAATCCTTCAATAAAAGCATGTTTATATCATATGACCACATCAGGTTGTTTTTGTCTCACAAGGACGGTTTCTTCAACATTTTAGGACACTCTTACATTTTCCTCAGGCATAAATGCAGCTCTTTTTATTGGCAGTTCACAGTGTTGTTAAATGCCACCAACCTCTCTCGACTGCCCTCTACGGTTCTAAAGGTGTCAATCTATTTTTTTCATTCTCAAAATGTGACTTCAATGTCTTGTTATACTCTTAAAGTTTCACTCCACACCAAAATTAAAATTCCGTCCTTAAATTTAAACCCTTAAAAGCTTTTTTTTGTCTTTATAAACATTTTAAGATATTTTAGATGAAAACAAGGAGGCCTGTGACTGTCCAATGGACTACCAAGTAATGAACAATGTGAAGGTCCAGAAAAGTATGAGAGGTATGTCAAAATAGTCCATCACTGGTTAAACCATAACGTTAAGTGACAAGAAAGACTACTGATAGCACATGGACTATTCAGACAGTGTCTTTTAAACTTTTGTGGACCTTGACAGCAGAGGCGGAGTGGGGTACTAAAATTCACTGGGAAAATTCTTACCTTATCAGCCCATCCCATTTTAATACGTCCCTCCTGTACACATCTCTCTCCATGACGGTAACAGTTACACTTTTTTATAACAGGGCTGCAAATGAACCAAACCCACCCAAACTAACTTGAA
>JAUMHQ010000087.1:11687030-11697325 GCA_032361165.1 Enteromius paludinosus
TACCATAATATTTGTCTTTGCAATGAGAACAATCTTTTACCTTTACACCGGTTTCACACTGCACGCGTAAGCAGCACATATGCAGAGCAGAAGTGGCGCACGCCAATTGTGCTTTCATCACACTGGCAGCGTTTGTCGCGCGGAGCTGAACAGTACTACATACATAACAGTACTAATAGACTCTGTGCCGAAACTATCACGCGCGGCACTGCCTTGACCAAAGACGCTGTCAGCAAGACTCACTGTGAAACTTCTCTGCAGCATGTGTGCGACACAGTTCATGTGTTCATAGCATCTAAAGGCGAATTGTTGCAACCATGTCGCGTGCACTGTCAGTTCCAATGGTCGTCGTTTTGCCCCCACTTACGTGCAACAGACAGGAACTGTTCTTTACAAGCCTCCGCAAAATGACGCTCCTCGCTTTTTAATATAGTCAGCATAAAAGTCGTCAGTACCCACGTGTCACTGATGTAAAGTGTAGTTACTCCGAGGTAATTGTTGTCCCACTTTCCTGACAAATTATTCGTTACACTGCGCATGCGTGAAATGCATAAAAAAAATTCACGTAATTAACAACAAAAAATAATTAACATCGTTAACGCATTATTTTTGACAGCCCTACTTTTTTTTCCGGCTGAAGAATGAGAAAATACCGAAACATATATTGAATGCTATCAAAATACAGTGTCTGTATGTATTTTTAGTAATGATCTACAATTGTCCCTGACTATATGATCAAGCAGAAAGATCAGTCCGCTGCAGTTTGGCATATGCATAATAAAAATTTGGTGTTTGGCAGATATCAGAAACGCACAAAAATAGACTTTCCCATCACCCACCAGCTGTCGGTGCAAGCCGCAGCTCCACATTTATCATCTTGGACAAGCTGCATAATATACTCATTGTTTTTTTTCAGTTATGTAATGAAACAGTGAGTGCCGCATTTAAGTCGTTCACCTCAGAAGAGTTCATGCTGAGAATATACACAAACACTAAAACGATCACTTAACACCGTTTAGAATAAAATTGCGCCGATTCTACTCCTATGTCCTCCTAATGTACACTTCAACTCTGAAATTTGATGATTCAATCTCTCAAAAATGATGAACCATCTCCTGGAACAAAGCTTGTTATGAAGTTATGAAAATGTCCTTGGCTGAGGCAACAGACCCAAGATGATCATCAATGACGGCCAACAACAATCGGGCTATTTTCCAGCGTGTTCACTTGCTTAGAGTCAAATTTCAGCATTAAGGGGGACCTGAATATGTAAATGTCTTCACACAATTTCAGATAAGCTAATCTGCAGCAGCCCTCGCTAGCAAGCTAACAATATCCCGTATTATCCACCAAAGCCCAGGCATGTTTTCTATTTTCTGACAGATGCTTTGTCACGTCTTCTTCGTTAGAAGTCTTGCACTCAAATTCTGAGCAACTCACAGTTATATTATCAAGGCATGCAAAAGCTTCATGTGGCATTTTTCTCTGTTTACTCAGTAAACCCTGTAAAGTAACCTTGAAATGACTCTCAAAAGGCTAGGGAACAAAAAGAAAACGTTATGTTCCTTTCAAGTACGTATTTGGGGAGAAAAACACATCAACATGCATACATTCGAAAGACTTTAGAAGGGAAAGTCGATGGGAAGAAAAAAAAACAGACCTGCAACTGCTGTGTGAATTGAGAAAATAAACCGGCCATGAATAAAGATTACGGACCGTGAAACTGTATTAAAAAGGCGACTTTGCAAAAATCCGGGTAAACCATATGATAAGTTAGCTCCTAGTACACACAAACACCATCCTTAAGGTCAACACTCCAGTGTGGGTCTAAGAAATTCAACATACCCTTTGAAAACTTCTAAATGAGTTTGACTTAAGTTGCGCTCAGGGTTTTCTTTGCAATTATCTTCATGCTTTTTCTCCATTTGACACAGGTCTGGGATTACTTGATCTTTGACCAAGTCGGGCCAGATGAATTCTTCTCAAAGTTAATTCCCTCCTCTCGACAGCCAACAAACTTTAGCCAAACGCTGTTTTTTTCAATTAGCCTTTTGATCTTCCTTGATTTAATGGTGAGCTTAGCTTTTCCATTAAATCATTTGGCAAGTAGAAAAATATACAAGGGACAGAAACATGGGGGTGATGCATAAGATGAAAACACAACAGTAACTCTCATGTTACATTGAAAACATTTATTATTGCATTGAAGGCTCTGTGCTGTATTGAACAATGTGTTTTCTTAAAAACTATTTTGCAAGCTGTCAGTTCATTCGCTAATTCTTTCTCCTGGCATGCAACTATATTGGCTCTCACAGCGTGAATGCAATTTTTGCAAATCTGAAAGCTTTTGAAAGAAAAGGAACAAAGCATATTTATGCATGGGATATTAAACATTTATTGCATTATTGCAATGACAAAAAAGAAAATACAGCATGAGAAGGACAGGGAGTTATGGGGAAAAGATGCAGAAATGGAAGCTTAAGATTTGAAGAGGTCGGTTCAAACCGAGAGTCTGAGGGTTCACACTAACTGCTTAGTCACAAATGGTGGGAAGATGTGGGACACCTTTAGCAAACCAAAACTATTAGTGAATGTTTTGCATATTGCATAATTTCGAGAGGATCGCGGGACGAGCTCATCACACACGGCTGGCAGCCCATCATTCTAATCAGTAGGTCATTAATCTAATCCCTTTTCCTTCTCTATAAATACTCCCGTTTCCCCTTTTTACGTCTCACGCCTTCCTGATCTCTACGCTAGGGCTCCAGCTTCTAGGGTTCGGAGGGCCTTTTTCAACTCAAGTCAAGGTCCCGAAGCACAAAGTCATAATTTAAATGGTTCAATTCAAATACCGTTTCTTTCGCCTACAGCAAGCTTTGACTATAGGAACCAATCTTGAAACCCCAAAATGGATCAGTTTGCAGTGAGGCCCACAGTTTTTAAAAGCCAAACCCTTCCTGGTTCGTCCATCTTTTTTTTCACAGTCATGTCTCTCAGAGACACACAAATAATATCAAGGCCCTGGATCGTAGCCTTAGCCCTTGTAAGCTGTCAACTGTGTATTTATGTGTCTGTGTGGATGACAGGAAGGGCTGTGATGAACATTGTTCGGCTTAGGGATGGCGCCCCATTATCGGACTCCATTATCTTGTCTATCAGGGTGACTGATCTGAAGGTGGCGGATACGGTGTCCACAGAATCCAGGGGCCTGTCTTGTGTCAAGTCAGGAGGTGTAAGAATAAGGTGTCCTGTTGGGCTATCCGTCAGGTGAAGGTGTCTTTTATTCAGCCACACAAACAGAGCCCGAAGAATCTCGTAGCATCTTGTGGCCTTCTCGTTCTGAAGTGATTACTGGTGTCACGGTAAAAATTGGTGCCTAATGCTGGATTGCCAGTGTGACGATAATATAATTCTGGGACTGTGAAACTTGGAGCCATGTTCAACTGATGCCTTTTGCTTCAATTGTCCCTTCCAAATGAGGAAAAAAGACAGGGCCAAGATTGTGCATTCCGTTTACTCAATTTATGCCAAAGCAGGTTTGCGTTTCCAAAATCCATTTTGTTTTCAAGACACTTGAGGCTTATTATCGCGCCTAAATACCATCTTGGACCTCACACTCTGTGCTTATCTTCTGGTGTGATTCTCCTTTACGAATTACGATCAAACCCCTATGAAAGGACTCAGTCCATAAATAAAGGTGCTGCGCTATCTGTATTTGGAGAACCATATTGAGAGTAGCTTCTTCAAATAAATGTCTGGACCAAGCCACCAGAAGCTGAGCAGCGTCTCTCTTCACACCATAATTTTCTCTTTTTTTATTTTGTATTGCTATCACTTTTATCTATAGCTTCCTTGCGAGCTAGTAAATTTCTCTCCAGGGTTGTCACATATCCAAACACACATCCTCATAAGTCAACATTTGGCGTTCAAAACAACCTGAAGTTTTTTATTTTTATTTTTTTTCCACCTGCCAGTGCTTAATGTGGTCATGACCCTGGAGTCCTCTGCCTGGGCCAAAGACAGATGAGTCTCAGGATAATAGATCTGCCTTATAAGCGCTGGGGGTCATTTTTTGCATCCACTCGAAAGGTCAGGTATGTTGACAGTGCTCATAAAAAGAAACAGACGAGGTATTTGACAATGGACTGACCCTGCATTGAACGGTGGTGGAGGGCCTCTACTTGAGTGAAATGGAGAATCACTGAGGCTACAGCATTGGATGTGTGACAAGGTGGATGGCATTTCCAGTGACATTTTCTCCACCTCTATTTTCCACCCAACACGTGCAGAACTGGTGACATTAAGTTTTATGGTGGTTGAGAACATTTTGAGTAGCACCATTAGAAGGGTGAATTTGCAACTTGACAGAGATCAAGATCAGGTTGTCATTTCAAGCTTGTGAGTTTCTTCCAGTCAGAAGTTTTGACAAATGGTCACGTTACTCCACAATATTCCAAGTCTTCTGAAGCTCACAGAAACTTTTTGTGAGGAACAGACCAGAATTTGGGCCGTAATTCACTGGAATATTTGTGCAAGAAACAGATAAGAAATACATCCATAATTCATTGGAAAAAAATGAACGTGAACCAAACAACAAAGCAAAAATAAAATTCATAACAATGACTTTTATGGAGCTTTTTTTTAAAAGCTTGACTGGAGATATACTTTCACTGTATGGAAAAGAGTAGCATGAACATTCATCAGAACTTCTCATTTTATATTCCGCTGAAGAATTTATACTTTGGTTGAGTAAATGGTTTTGGGATTGAGTAAATGGCTATGATCTGCTTCCAGTAACACTGGCATTAATCAACCTGTTGGTTTTCATTTACGATGTTAACCATGTCATTAACATTGAACTATCACTCAAATTAATTACACCGTCAACCACCTATTTCACTTTCACACAAGGAATCTGCCAACTGGCGTGAGGCTGACAAACAGACCCCACCGAAAGCTGGGGATTACCTGCGTACACCTGAACTTTAAATTGCAGGCTTCTGCATTCCCAAGCCAGCTCAACTCTTGACCCTTAATTAGAAGGACTAGATAAATCACAGAGAAACTATTGGGCTTCTAAAGGCTGGGGGAAGAGAACAGCCTTGACCATCATATACCGCAGATGTGCCTCATGATTCAGGTCTCTGACAAATGTGTGTCAACAAATCCTGGATTAAAACAACACATGAAAGTACCATGCCACATGCTGGCATCACTAATGTTCTAATATGTGACACAAGGACCCCAAATGAGTCAAGCTGGGGAAATCAAATCAATATGCGGTGAGTGTCGTTGATGTGAAGTTCATTTGCCTGGTTCTTAGCGACGGCGGATTTTAATCACTCTGACCCGCTGCAAGGAGGTGCAGCAAATCACTGATTTCATTACAAGTGCCCATTCTTCCACGCCTGCTGCTGATTGTCGACTGAAAGAATAGCAGCGCGGTTTCGGTTCCGTGACACATTTTATCCGCCATGGACAATGGCGCATGGCAGTCCCTGGGGTGAAGTAGACGGGAGCGAAACATAATGTCAATAATCACTACAGTGAAAATAATTTAGCTAAAGAATGCTTAGAGCAGACATTCAGTCGGCACTTTGGAGGAATGAATTTTTCCCGCCTTTGTTAATGTTAACGTCGTCGCACTAACTCTCTTACATGGAGTTAATACTACAAAGCGCACTCGAATGGCATGATTCATCACGAGTGTAGTGTCACGGAGTAGATTATTCCTGTTTAATCAGGTGGTTTAATTTGTCTGTTCTGCACGTCTTGAGAAACCGGCGAAGAGATCCGCAAGTAAATTTGGAGAAACCGTCATTGTTTAACAGCATCCTGAAGAATAATCCTTTTTCTCACCAACAGAATGACTAGAAGAGTGTCTCATTCCCTGTATCCCGTAATAAGGAGTCCATTGTGGATGTGGGTATCGAACTGTGCCGCAGGGGAAAAAGCTTAACTATCAGGTCAACGAGAAAGGTATGAATCTCTCCCTAATTAAAGGCTGCAGTACAAAAGGCTTCAACAGTGCTTCTGTATGTGTTTTTGTCAAGTAAGCAATGTGCCGTAAGATATGTTAGCCGTTTTGCTAGCTTTCACACAACTTGGCTTCCTCTCCAAAAAATCCATTAAAGACATGGAAAATCCATTATCAGCAAAAACACTCAAAATGACTGACGCCTCAAAGTCCTCTGACTGGCTAAACAATAGCACCCAGAGAATAGACTCACTTTTGCTGCGTACAGAGTTTATGGTTGTCACTGGGATATTGTGGTTTTTCAGAACTACTATTTGTCAAGTAGTTAGTAGGGACATTTTATGTGTACTGCTTGATAATAATAATAACAATAATAATAGTACAACTCTTAAGTATAATACACTGGTTATGTAGTTATGTAGCTACAGCAGCAAGTTCTTGCATTTTGTGGCAGCTGGATCATGGAAAGCCTCCGAGCCAGACTAGCCTACAAAACCTCAAAAAAACCATTCACTCTTAAACATCAAAGATTCCCGCTGCTAGAAACAAAAACCCCATAAACTGAGCAAACTCCATACACCATATCCTAATACCACTGCTGAGCCCTACACAAACACGCTCAGATCCTGAGCATGAGGAACAAATATATTTCCACTAAAACATTGTTTACTAGCTCACGGCATTTGTTTACAGGGAGCTAATACAATTTTCACAGTATATCCTGGTATTAATTATGGATTTATTTTTCAATTAGGAAGCATTATTAGTTCGCAGTTCATTGACACCTCAGCAAAACTGAGGATAAATTGTTCATGGCACAAGAACATTGGATTTTTCTTTTCTTTTTCTTTTTTTTGCATGTAAAAGTTTGTAGAGAATTTCTAACCATAAGATCATATAGGCAAAGTCCTGCATGTGGAAGCTTGCCAATGATAACAGGTCATTTATACAGTATATGCAAGTTCTAAAGTTACGGTAGCCTGATTAATTACACCATTTATTCTCCAGAAATTAGATAATAGTTCATTACATTTATATAGCGCTCTTCTGGGCACTCAAAGTGCTTTACACTGAAGGGGGGAATCTCCTGGATGATACGACGACAGCCATATTGTTCCAGAACTCTCACCACACACCATTTTTTAATGACCACAGAGAGTCAGAACCTCGGATTAATGTCTCCGAATCCGAAAGAATGCTTTTTGTCAGTGTAGTGTCCCATCGCTATACTGGGGTAGGACCCACACAGGAGAGCACCCCTGCTGGCCTCACTAACACCTTTTCCAGCATCATCATGGTTCTACTTCATTCAGTTCAAAAGATTGTGGTAGAATCCTAGTGTTTAACTAAATTTAGAGTTTGATTGAGATATCATTAACGTATTTTCATATTGTTACTTAAATCTTTTATGTTGCGCATGACATGGTTTTGTGTCTGCACAGAAAAATCCAAACTTTCAGAGTTCAAGTTCATTCATTCAATGGCAGTCCTAGGCCAAGTCCAAGTGTCTTATATTAATACCACATAGACTGCTTTTATATCTAGAAAGATATAAAGTTTTCACCCACTGTTCTGTTGCAGAAACTTTAAGCTTTGACATTTCCAGTAGAAACCGCCTCAAGCGCTGCGGCAAACTTCTTGCTTCCAGTGTAGGCACAGAAAGTGTCAGAGAGACAGCGGGAAATGGCCATGAAAAACAAAACTTCTTCTACAAAACTGTATATTGTGGCCCATTTAATCACATTTATGTAGGACACTGTTGAATAAGCAATAAGCTTTAAGTAGTGTCCATGTTTGGAGGTATAATAGTCGTTTTGTACCAAATTTATGCAACCAGGCACTGTATTAGTAATTGGCACCAAATAGAGCATCTAAATCCCAAAGCTTTAAAAAACAGCACCGCCATTACAAACAACAGAGAATACGGCTTAAAATATCTCTTGCCGACTTCTTCAAATTGAGATCCTGTTCTATTTTGCAGGTAAGAATGGCTTACTCTGTATTTTATCGGCTGGGGATTTCAGGACCATGCAAATGACTATTTCTAGTTAGTTCACTTTGTTCCTTATTTTGCAGTCTGTGAACCAGGAATGCAACGTGGCTTAAAATAAGTCGCCCATCCCCAACATACATACTTGCACACACACAACCTTCAACTACAAAGACTGTGAAAACCCAAAGCACCAGACCCACAAACATCAGTGTTGCAGTTGTTTGTGTCGAGAGGTTTAAAGGCTTTGGGATCCTGTATCTACATCTGCAAAACTCTTACATTTTGTAGAGTATTTCACTCGATCCCATACAATTTTTGTAAATGAGTTGTTTTTTTGCAAAATAACCTAAATGCATCAACTTACTGTAGGGAATTAAGCTATGTTGTGAATGCCATTTCATGTTGATTTTCTTGATTTATATTAAAACATACTTTTATAAGAACATTTGTAAACATACTTCTCACTTACAGGAGGTCCTAAATGTAACACCTCCTGTTTACTTTCTCGTAGGCTGTCCTCAGCACCCAAATCGCATCTGAATGCAGTGCAGTCCGTCGCTTCAAACAGAATCCTTGACTCTTTCATCTTGTGTGTGCTGCAACGATACCCTGCAGAGGCCCGCAAACAAATGAGCCTCAAGCTGCAGTTCTGGGTTGATAGTAGATGCCACACAATACCCACCAAACTACATTTTGTTGTAATTAATTTGGGACAGAGAAGTGTGCCATTGAAATAGAGCGTGATTCCCTGGGGTAGAGGGACTGTGGAATTGGGTAAGGGCCGATGTGTCCGTTTTTACCCTTTTGAGTGAAAAGAAAAATGCCTTTGGGCTCATGAGGCCAGAGAGTGCAATACCTGAGCCTCATCTGGCGAGCGTAGATGAAGCTAAACCTTTTACCCACAGGACAACTATGTAATTGGATAACAGTGTCGTAGGTTCTACTGTCATATTACAGTGTGTAACATTGCATGTTGATACCTCTTCAAAACAAGCGTAAACCTTGCAAGATTAAGTTTAATTGCAAGATTGCAAGATTAAATTATATATATAATTTAATTAAATAATTATTGTGTTCTTTTTCAGTTTAGAATAAAATATTACATTTGGTAATTGTAGTTTAATCATGGGACACAGTACAGTTACATTTATTTTAAAAACAAATTTAGACATTAAGCCCAGTTAATAAATACTTTTCAGAATATAGTTGCCATGTTCATGCGGGATGAAGACGCGCAGAGTAACGGAGTTTGCTTCAAACACAAACATATTTAATAAAGATCCAAAGTAATCACAAAGGCAAGAGTCAAAAACACGCTGTACAATAGACAATGACAGACCAAGACTGGTACATAGGGTTCAACTTAAATAGGGAAGACAACGTACATGAGGGAGACTCACCTGAACGGAATACGTAATTAACGAAAACTAGGTCACAGGGAAAGCACATGGGGAAAAACAGGCAACTAGAAACATAAACAAACATGAGGATGTTACAGTTTGCCCCCTCTCGAGTAGGCGTGTCCCACGCCGTATAATAACAACAGAGGAGGGAGGGCGGGGGCTCTGGAGGAGGGCGTGGAGCAGGGGAGAGAAAGAAAAAGAAAACAAAAAAAGAGTCCCATAGTCCATGGCGGCCCCAAAGGTGGGAGGAGCCAGTGCAGCGTCATGAGCAGGATGAGACAGGTGATGACCCAGCGACCAGTAAGGCTGAGGCCCCAGGGCGGAGTTGACGGCGGGAGGAGCCATGGAGGAGGAGAGGCCGATGACTCCAGGGGGCCGACAGACGGTGACAGCCCCAGAGTGTAGAGAGCCCAGGGTGGAGCCGAGCAGACGGAGCACTGGGGTGACACCGATGGGCTGGAGGGCCGAGGCTGAGACAGGGATTTGGAGAACCGCAGCGAAGCCGGAGCGACCGAGGCCGAAGTTGAAGCCGAAGGGAAGGAGGAGCCTGACAGAGCTGGCAGGACGGCGGGACGAGGCGCAGCCGGAGGCGTGGAGTCCAGAGGCGGAGGATGGACGCCGACTGACCCAGGTTGAACCGGAGGAACGAGCGAGCCCAGTGGAGCTGGTGGGACGACGAGCCCCAACGAGGTCAAAGGCGCCATGAGGCCAAGGGAAGCCGATGGGTAGAAAGCCCGAGGTAGAGTCCAGGCGTCATCAGCTGGAGGCGAAGACAGGGGATCGCAGTACCCCAGTGGAGCTTGACTGTGGAGATCGACTGGTAACAGAGGCGGTGGGAGAGGGAGGCTGGGAGGGAACTTTAAAAACACAGAGCTGTCTGGGAACAGCGGAGAAGGAGATTCAAGAGGGCTGGGCTCCACCT
>JAUMHQ010000087.1:11703249-11720745 GCA_032361165.1 Enteromius paludinosus
GTTAAAGATCTCTTGATCTGGAAAGCATCTGCTGTCTACAAACGTCTGGCAGACGTCTTTCAGATGTCAGTTTTACACACATTCGAAATCATAAACATCTTAAAGATATCTAATAGACATCTATATGACATCTAAAAGGAGACGTCTAATAGACGAATTGCAGATGAGTAAACAACCTAAATAATACTACTTGCAGATGTAAATGCAGACATCAAATAGACGTTTCCTAGATGTATGTGTGCTATCCGGGAAGTGGCTGATCTTCTGTAAACACACAAAAATAATAATTCTATCATTATTTACTTCATTTTTTTCTCCATACAATGAAAGTCATCAAGTGCAGGGTTAACTAAAACTAGCTATCATATCTAGCTGGATATCATATCCAGCATTCAAAATGTAACAAACACCAATAAAAGATGAAATAGGGCATCAGCTTTATTGGATCATCTGTATTTGTGAACTTCACTGCATATGTTTAACATCTATACAGAAGAGTACAGCGCTGACAATGTCAAGGTCATTTATTTGATTTCCAGAGAATGGAAAACTCTAGAATTCATGTAAAGCTTAGATGCAGTACATAAAGTCACTTTTTGATAGAAACATAATTGAAAAGCACAGATGCAAATATGCAAATGACAGACGCCTCTAGTGCCAGGACAGTAGCAAAGTGGTTATCGTGGCATGTAAATAAGGAATTTACAAAATACAATTATTTTGCTGTCTTGCCAGTTTAATTATGTTGTTGTAATGTATATTTTGCATCAGTACTGCTTTCATTAGATTTTACTGTAATCCCTTGATTCTGTACACACACCCTTCAGCTTCGCACACTTGAAACATTAACTTACCACCTTAAGGACCAAATTATGTAAAGCTTTATTACATGAAAATTAGAGGTTCTGTTGTGAAACTCCATCTCTGCCCCAGGGAATTAAACACACTGACGCAAAAACTCTGCAATTAACAGTGACACAGCAGTTTGATTAAAAGTTCTAGGGACTGATGAGTAATTTCAAAGTATTTTGGAAAATCTTTGAAGCTGTTGATCGTTCTCCACTGTCGGGAAAAGAAATGCACGCATGCTGGCAGAAAATGACATGGATAAAGGTTGTGGCTACAGGTCACACCCCACATTATGTCTCTATTTGTACTAATTAAAGATTTGTCCATCACTAAACGCAGATGGAAACTGGCTTCTCCAGTAATTGAGGTGTAATTGCTACGTATTCACTCAGTAATGCATCCATTGATTCCAGTGTAATTAGGTTAATGCTTGATGCTGGGTCAAGAGTTAGAGGTGAAGTTGGTGAATTTGTGCTGGGAAGTATGGAAAGTGTCAGTCTTGAGAACGGTGGTTGTAGCATTTCTGCTTAAGAAACCTTGTAAAGATATATCTGTGTAACTGGGGTAAGAAATATAAATAAATCATCAATTTGCATTATCATATGATCCAAGTTTTAAGAATTTCTAGATATTTTTACTGGAAAATGACACTAAAAATATCAAGAAAACACTATTTCATTGTGTCATTTGTATTTGCATGGAAGTCATGGAGACCTTGAAAGAAGTCATATCACTGTATTAAAGATGACAAGATGAACTACAGCACATTTCAGCATTAGTATTTGAAATAAGAGAATAAAGCTGTGATTTTTTAAGGCTAGTGGTGTAGAGAGACACAGAGGAGTTGGTGCGGCTGACATCATCAGAACCCAGGACTATCAGACTTCATTTCGCTTCAGGCTGAGGATGGATGAACCTGCCTGACTTACGGTACATCTCAGGGCTTTGTATGAAATTGAGGTTACCTGCGCACACACAATTGCATCTTGTTGGGATTGTAGTTCCACTATAGCTCTCTATCAAAAAGGAACTGAGGCACATGGAATTGCTTGCCTCATAAATGTTTAAATACAATTATTAGTACCCATACTTGTCGGCTAACAATGTAAGCTTGTATTTCCCAAACAAACAAAAAATATGTTGATAAGCTAAGAAAACATTAGCATATTGTTAAACTAGCAGCATGTTAGCACACAGATAGGGTTAAGCTATTAATCTGTTAATATGCTGCCAAACTAACATGTTAGCACATTGCTTAAGTAACAAATGGATAAGCAAACACATTTTCAATCTAATATATTAGTTTCTTAACACTCCCTAACAATGTTTTTTTCCTTGGCGAACATATGCGTTTAAGCCCAACAACATATTAGCATGTTAGCAATCTGTCAGTCTAACAACATTTCAGCAAATGTACTGCCTGCAATGTGAATTTTGAAAAACTAAGTTACCTTTTTTTCCCCAAGTGCATTTCAAGACATCATTACTACTGTGTGTTGGTAAGTTGACAACATGTCAGCACATTGCTAAGCTAACAACATCTAAGCATCAGAGCTCTGAAGTGGTTCAAAAAACGAAAACAAACGCTAAAAACAAAATTTTGACATAAACTGAACTAGAAACAGAAACAAAATCTAGTTAAATAGCAATATAAAAACTTTAGCATGTTGTAAAGCTAAAAACATGTTAGCATGTTGCTAAGCTAATGGAGCAACATGCTGTTAGCGCAGCAACATGCTAACATGTTTTTTTAACTAAGTATCATCTTAAAATGTAGATAATGTGCTAGCATGTATTAGCTGAACAGCATGTTAACCAAGACTTAAACATTAAACTTGTTTTCTTTTTCTGGTTATGGTCTTGTCAAAATTGTGTTTTTTTCTAGACGTTTATTAGATGTCTTTAAGATGTTTACGATTTAGATTACGATGTAAAACTGACGTCTTTAAGACATCTACCATATATTATATTTGCGTTACATGCATTCAAATTGAATTGCATATTAGCCTAGTTGTTTGTATTTGTTTGTTCCTTTTTTTATGAATGGTGTATTTCTTCCAGAAAAAAAAAAACTTTACATTTGTAATTTTATTTTCTCTTGTGTCCACTTCCTCTTATTTTTCAACTCCATTCAACCACCTGGTTTCATTATGGTACCCATTTTCACAAACCAATCTTTTGCTGATGGATAAAATAAAGTCCTGCCCTACATTTTTTTTCTCGTTAAACATCATGTTTCACTTAGAAATACATCACATTACAGAGGTAAAATGGGTTGTGAACACCATTTCACACAACTATTAATTACAGGAGCAAAAGGCGCAGCACAAATAGGTCAATGATTCCGCATTTATGCCCTTTTTCAAGGTGCTGGAGACTGTTCCTCTTTCAAAGCAAACAGAGAGACTGTGAACACGGAATAGCCTACCACCTTTTAGCTATCAACCAGCACAGCGCATCAGACATCGGTTAAATCAAAAGTGGCACAAGAGTCCAATCTTGTAACACAGCACAAGATGTGACACTCCAATTAGCTGTAGAGCAAACTAACAAGCACAAAAAGCATCATTCTCTTAATTCTGAATCACACAACGCGTCAAGAAGCAAGCAAGAAAACGAGTGACAAGCAATTACAAAGATACACACAAAGGATATTGAAGTCTTAAAGAAAATTAAAGGCCCTTGACATAAATTTTAGGTTTTCATTAATGGGCACAGTAGCGATATGAGTAAATAAACAGCCTGTCATGACTAAATTGCTGCGTTGGCTGTCTGTTTAGACATACGATTATTGCAGTCTTTGTTGATAATAATATTTAAAATTGCATGTCTGCTAAGGCTGTCTTCAAGTCATTTTGCAATTTTCCAGTGACAAAATGAGATATTTTGAGATGATGGTATACTAATCATACAAAGAAGAAACAATTAATTAAAAAAAGGAACATTTTAAAATAAACTGACAATATACACAACATTACAATATTGTGTGAGTTTCCAGTTGAGCACAAAAGGAGATGTTTAGTAGAATGTTCAAACTGCACTAGTCAATTTAACAAAATTCAAAAATCTAAAGGCAAAATTAGAACCATGAATGACCAAAATTTCATAGCTTTGTATGAATAGCACAGGGTTTGAAATAACATGGCTGAGTAGTTGATGACAAACAATATTTTTAAGTATTTCTATTTTACACTAACCCCAGTGAAAGTTGCTAAGAACAGACTGAGCAGTTCTCTCTCTCTGTGGTGTGGGTTTAAGTGCCAGGTAATGCCTACATATACTACTTTTTGTTTTAAATAAAATGCCAAATGACAAGTAACACATCCGATTCAGGGATTGAGGGTTGTTAAGAGTTGGATAAGAATTCAGTGCCTCTTCCGAGTTGCATTTACACGCATGAATGCTTTAGGGACCAAAGCACTTAAGGACTTTTACAAGTTTGCCATTCTGAAGTCTGCATACACTTTTATATAATATCATGCCATGGTAGGCAGAACAGGGCATCCAAATTTGATAGAGAAATCTGCATAAAATATTTCGCTGTGCATCACAAAGATATCACTTGGGAAAAAAAATCCTCTCTTGGTGTAATTTAAAAAGTGCAGTGTACTTGCCACCCTGCAAACACAAATTTGTCTATCTTCTGGATGAACCAGATCTCTGTGTGAAATTAAAAAGCTCTATAAATCCTCATACATGCATACATGTGTGGTGTTTGAACAGCAACAGATCTACACATGAATATCAAAGAAACATTTCAATCCATTGAGATTTATAGCCAGAAAACTTTGTTCACTTATTGAAAATGCAGACAGTTATGAATGCTGACAGCAGTTTGGGACCAAAGAGACGAGACTTGGGACTTGAATGTTCTGAACAAGTAACTCTGTAGAGAATACTTGACCTCAGTCCGACGTTCTGTGGGTATATTCAGATGTTAGAGCTTCATTTAGGCCTAAATTATGACTCAAAACCCTCAAAGGAGACTTTGTGACAATAATCAGACCAGACTAGAACTGTCTGACAGTTTGCGTAACAGATGCTGATCCATAATTGATTCATGAAAGAAATGGCATCGTAAAACAAGACAAAGAACAGAGAACTAATAAAAATAAATGTTTTCTTGTAATGCCAGGATGTGCAAATGAATAACTAATGCATTAAAAGGCAAAAGGGCAGGTAATTCATATTCAAAATTTATGGAGAAATGAAAAGTGCAAGGGTTGGGTTTGTACAAAGGCTAATTTTACAATGTCACAAATTATAAGCCAGGGTTTGCATAAAAAAGCCATCAAAGGACAAGAGGGGAAATAAAAATGAACAGCAAGGCGAAAGCTTTGGCTCTCAATCGCTCGTGTTATTTACATTACGAGGCATAGGTTGTAAAAAGCAGATAAATGGCTGGCATTTGTTCAAAAGGGTCGCGATAAGATCATAGATCAATTATCACAATAAAAAAGACATTTACAATGACATATTAACAAGTCTGTAACTTTTAACCCAGGATTTCGAGGAGTGTAGCCAACTGAGTGGTAGAAAAATTTAGTTACAGTTATATTAGACTTCGAAATCAAGTGCACTCAACAATTTTGTGACTAGACAGTGATAAGCTGCAGATTGGATTTATTTATTTATTTATTTATTTAACCAATACACCTTCTTGACTTCACTGAAAAAAAAAATAATGTATTTATTAATACAATGATGCCATAATTCAGTCTCCAGTAAGCTAGAGGGCAGTAATGAGTAATCATAAAAAATAATAAATACAAAAATAGTCACAACCGCAATATCCATTATCTATGTAGTATTTGTTAGAGCATGTAATGTGCAACAGTAGAACATCAGTGAACTGGTATCTATATAATAAAATCTAATAAAAGATTTGCTCAATCTCTTTTGTAACAGTTTCTAAACCGTCAACAAAATATAATCATGAAAAACTCTCCAATTGCTATGTTTGTAAGATGTGACCAAAAATCTATCTAGCATCTAGTGTACAACAGTTAACAAAAATAAATTGCTCTCCTTGCCGTGAGCCTACTCTTCTCTGATTGGTCAGATGGCTTAGACTCTTGTGTCAGTACAATTATGTGTTTGTGGGCGGGGTCAAGTAGTTCGCAGTGGCCAATGTACAACATGGGCAGGAATTGTTCAATTGTGCATCACGGAAATGGGATTCGAATTACTAACGAATCATTTAAGCAGTATAAAGTTGATTATTTTGGGAGACAATAACTTTATTTATCATGCACTTACAGATTTACAGTACAACCACATTACACAATGCATGAAAGAAAATGTTGGAAATGGCATAATAGAGACACTTTAAGATATATTAAACAATCAATATTAAGAGCATCGTTGGAAGAAGTGGAAAACTTACATGACTTTGTTCAGACTTTGTAGGTATATTGTGTCCTACCTGCACTCAGGTGTACAAATATTTAGCTCATTGACGCTGTAGTGTCATTGAAAATGCTAAATACAGCATCAGTAGCTAAGCCAAGGAGAAATTTCACTTGACTGGCTGACCTCTGACTAGGAACTTGGGGCAACAAGGGATGGAATGGCCTGAGGCTACTAGTCCCAGAAGCTATTAAGATCCGCTACAGAGAACAGGCGGTGAAATGTTGTTCCAACTGGGTCATGCAAAGTTGCTACAAAGCTGGTTTGAATGCAAATATACAAGGGCTTTAGGATCACACTGAAAATCTCAGATTCTATGTAGATAAGGGGAATCAATAAACGTGTTTAAGATTTTGAACATATAGAAACTGGAACATTCTCAAAGCATTCTGAGTAATATTAATACAAAGTTATTCTAATTCTTTTTTACTCAAAATCGTTAAAAATGCAAAACAGAAGCCTGTTCGCCAGTGGTTTCAGACGTTTGCACCTCACTGTACTGCATTTTATCCAGAATTTCAAAGTTCCTGCAATTCCCAAAGCAGATTTTTCATTCCCTTTATACTTTAATAGAGACTCTTACATCTGCGTGATGCCCTACTTTCATAAGAGAAACACAATAGACTGGTTAGACTCTCAAACGCATTATCCTCTGAATTGAAATGGACTTCCTGTGATCGATGGAGTTACAGCAGGGAAAACCACTCATGGTAATGCCATCCACTCATGGTAATGGAGGAAACCCAACACTCTTGAATCAGTGGGTGGGATGCCATGTTCATGTCAAGCTAATATTCATCCAGGCTAGACCCTGTCTAAAGATTTGATGCAGATGAAGGAGAAAATGGGAAAATCTTTCAACCATTTCCTATAATATCTCATACACTTAGGGATGATTTCTGTGAGGTTTTGAAATATGGAATGAAAAAATAAATAAAATAAAAACACATTGTGATTAACCATACACGAACAAACAATCTTTTTTTAAGGAAGTCCCTTGTTCTTTATAGAAAAACGTGTATGTCCTTAGCTTTAAAATGTACTCTAATAATCTGTCTTCCTACTCCAAAATGCCATGCTCAGTTTAGTTTGTTACTAACAAAAAAATGTTATTTTCATGTATTTTTGGTAAATATGTAGGTCAGGTCAGTTTTAGAACTTTTTAGATATTTTGGATTTGCAAAACAAGTGAACATTCTAGAAATTTCTGCAACATCCTGGCATATTCTATCACCTTCTGGAACATTCCAGAAGAACATTCCTTTTGGTAACTGCTTAAACTGTTGTTGTTGGCTCAGTATTATAAATGTACCATTTAATACATTTAAGTAGTCTGCGCAGTAGAGACCAAAGTAGCTGCGCGTCCCGCCCATTGCATGGGTTTGCAAACATGCGTCCTTTTTAAAATTAGCCTGATTGGTCCATTTTTTGTCTGCTGATTGCCATATAAGAGGCTTGTGTTAAAATAAGGTAAATACAACTCCAATCTCTTCCTGAAGATCCCCCAAAAAATTAGTTGAGGACTAGTGCGGCACACTTGGTATAAACACCTTGGAGAGCCACTTCTTGGATGGTTCAATACGTAATATTATTTTCATAATCAGCTTGCCAAAACTAGTAACGAAACAAAGTGCTTCAAAGTAAATCCAACAGCAAATTTGTTTCAGTGTAGGGTTACTGAACTCTAACAATCATGTCAAGTTTCCTAAACACTGCCATCGCTTTAACAAATTAAGAGCTCGCCCCAAATTCCCACCATTGGTTCAGCCATTTCTGCTGTTGTCGGGCAGGAAGCTCAAACAAAAAGAGCAGTGATTTGAAAGTGCCACAGAACCACATAATTTACACTTTTGAGGGAAGTCAACCTACGCACGGCTTATTTATAGTTGTCTCTGAACTTTAAACCGAAATACGAGGGATTTGACATAAACAAAATGACACACATAATTTTTGAAACCTAGCAACTCTCTTTCTAAAACATTTTTAGAGGTGTTTTGCCGCCTCAGGCACAACAGGTTCCTCAAAGGTCCGTGATGAAGAACAGACACAAAACGTGCTGCCCTCTGTAGCGCCCATGCATCAATACACACTCTGAACATCCCCCTCAGGGGCAAAAGAGAAAAGAGGTGAGCAAACGAATGAGAAACTTTCAAAATGTTACAGAACAAGGATGGTGACACATCAGGAAGTCAGCATGTATAAACAAGTGCCAGACAGCGGAAGACAGAATTGAGTGAGAAGGTGAAGGACATAGACAGGACAAACACAGAAGAGACGTGTAATGCATTTCCTGTAGGTAAACCAAGCGTGACAAGCTTCCCAAAAACATGACCAGGAAGGAGGGAAGGTTCATGTCAGTCAGTTCAACATTCTTCCCAAAAAAAGCTTCGGAAATACAGTATAAATAAATGCTATACACAGTATTTGTAGCTATGAAGAAAAGACCACCTGCTAATGACTAAGCTGTAAATGAAAATAAGTTACAATAAATGTTCTATACTGATTTTTTTCATATTGTTACTCTTGTGGTATTCCCAGTCAATAAATAATACACAACGTACACAAGTTTTCGTGAGAAGTTCAAATGACTTCCATTGACTTCCATTCCAATGAGACCCATTGTTTTTATAAAAACTGAGGGGCATGACTCCAAATCAATGAGGCCTATGACCAGTCACTTCCAAAAATACATGCAAAACCTGTGCTATTTATAAAAATACACGATGACAAAAAAGATGGAATCCAAGATTCGGCAGCATACTCAGAGCTTTACAAGAAAAAGGAGGTAATTACAGGAAACACAAAATTAATTAAAGCACAATTTTCAGTATGGCCAAAGGGTTAATGCATCACAAAATGCATGGCAGTGTGGTGCCAATTTGTCTGTTTAGAATTTCTGGACCCCTTACTGATTGAAAAAAAAAAAAAAACATTCGCGTAAAAGCAACCATTTTTAGTCACAACAAATGGACTGTCAAAAGCAATCATCTAAATATGAACCAACATTGTTTAGCAACAATAACACCGCAGTGAAATGAAAACCCAGATGTGCATTTGAAATCCACATTGACATCTAAAAGAAACAATGTCCTTCGTTGACTGTGATTAACTGTGCTATGTTGTCACAACTTCAAGTCCTCCACTTCCCTAGGTACAATATTACCATGGTAACATGTTCTAGCACAATTATCCTCAGTCTCAGGCAACCAGATTTACAGTGCAGCTGAAATACCAGAGCGCAGAACTGGTTTGTCAAGTATTTCACTTCCGGAAAATGAGAAATGTATGCCTCACTCTGCTGAGTAGTCTCATTAAGAGAGAAGATTGTGTTTTTTTCATCAAACATATTGCATTATTGATTTTAAAAGGAATAGTTAATCCGAAAAAAAATAAAAAAAAAAACAGAAAATTCTGTCATTATTTACTTAACCTCATGTTGCTCCGAATTCCGTGTGCCATTTGTGCAAGTCTTCAGAATCTTCAGACGCTACCGAGCTCTCCTCAGCTATTTTATTATCCACATCTAGCTGAAACAAAACTATTTTACACTGAAATATTACACGTATGACCAATTTATATTATTTGTTACATATCTAAATATGTTTTGAGCATTACTAGCCGATTGCTATATTGTAGCAGAGCCCAGCACATGACATGTAGACAAAAAAAATTATTTAAATCTACATTTTCCATTACCTCACATGTGCAAAATTTGGTGCAAAAGGAAAACTAAATAATATTATTTACATTTGCCATTTACGACAAATTGCATACTACTGTAATTTGAATGCTGATATATATAACATGTCCAAGCAGAGATAGTAGCAGAATTACCATTTAAATGTTATTTGTCGTAAATGCATTTAAACGAATAGTTAGGACACTTACCATTGCATTTTCAGCATGACGCCGCGGGGATATTTGTAGCAAAATTCAATGGGGCTTTGAAAATGCATTTTGAGCTGCCCACCCTCCGTTGATCATGCTTCAAGGAGGGGATTGGCGGAAGCGTATTACGTTTAGATCGTTCGAAACATAGAGGCTGGAGATATGAAGTGAAGCGTGAAGAGAGAAATAGTGGTGTTTTAGAAGATTTGTACGCGTATGTAGGTGACAGAACTAGTGCAATACTGGAGCGTTTTGGAGAATTGTCAGCCTTAACAGATCGCGGGCACGTGAGCCGCCACATTCTGCGCACGTATATTTGTGATATTACGGTACGGATACATGAAGCTGACAAAAAGCTGATGAAGACATATCTTTCAGCGGTGTTCTTTGGGGAACACGCCTAGACATAAGGCGAATTCCAAACAAAAGTGAACATCCCTATGCACAAATAGACATACGCAGAATGTGGTGGCTCATGTAAACACAGTCTGTTAAAGCTGACAATTCTGCTAAATGCTCCAATATTAATCTAGTTCTGTCACCTACATACGCGTACAAATCTTCTAAAACACTATTTCCCTCTTCTCGCTACACTTCACATCCCTAGCCGCCATTTTTCGAACAATCTAACGCACTTCCGCCAATCCCCGTCTAGAAGCAATGATTGACTGAGGGTGGGGGTGGTCAGCTCGGAATGCATTTTCAAAGCCCCATCGAATTTTGCTACAAATATCCCGTGGCGCCATGACAAAAATGCAATCGTAAGTGTCTTAACTAATAGTTTAAATGCATTTGGACGAATAACATTTAAATGATCATTTTGCACCACATTTTACACATGTGTGGTAATGGAAAAAGTATATTTAAATATGAAATCCATTGCCATTTTGAATATTGCATTGCAAATTGAATTGTCCTACACATATGCTTCCATTAAAAGTGGCTTTTCTTTGTCACTTTGAGCGATTTTACTAATTTATTGACTTATTGTGGTAAAATAGTGTCTACTTTGCACAAATTCGTTTAAATAGTTTTGGTAAATAGTAGCCACTTTTTTTACGAATTTGGTCCCTCCTTTAAGTAAATCGTAGTAATGTACTAAATCATGGTCATGTTGTATTAATGCATTCCTTTGTTATAATGAATCGTAGCCATGTTGTACTAATTTGTTCCCTTATTTAAAAAAAAAGTGGCTATGTTGCACTAATTCATTCCCTCTAATCCATTGACAAAGTTGGATACATACTGTAGTTATTCAGTGATTTTACTGTTTCTGAGGTCAACACGTTCAACATTTTCAGTGTGGACAGACTCAAGCTGTTGCAGCGCAACACGTCATGGGTTGCGTCTGTTGTAACCAGGTTTGTGAATCAAGCGCTAAAACAATTCATTCTTAGTGAAGAATGACTTCCAATCTCGACCAGATTTCCTCATAAATGCGAAGACTCCACTGGCTGTTCATGTAGCTGTACTTAATCTATGATTCAGCGCTCTCCAGAACTCGCTCCAAATTGAGCGAGTGATTCCCATCACTGCAGTTCCTATCTGGACCGCTGGTCATTAGACTCTGCCTGCAGCTCTCGATATGCCCTGACATAATGTAGATGATTTCATGAACCCTCATTATTAGCCCCTGACGAACTCCCCAAGACCCCGAGCAATCACACGCCCGGTCAAGCATCTCAATCAGTCCGGGTCAAGATGAGCGGCCAGAACAGTTCTCTCAGCAAACGCAGAAGAGAGGAAATGGCAGCTTCTTCTTATGAGGCTTCATTTCTCAAGCACAGGTCGAGAGGGCTGGCGCTAAGTGGCAGATCGGTCAACTGTTGTATTCATATAGGCAAACAGTACTTGGGGAAAATCACTTGCCACTTAGCCTCTTTCACCACCAGAGTTGCAGTATTCAAGAGGAATGAGTTTGTCAATCAACAGGACTTTGGAGGTTTGACGTAGATACATGCAACCCATGAACAAGGAACCTGGTGTATAAGCACCAGATGCTAATAAGGTACTACAGTTAAATGTATTTAAATGTGCCCCATTTTAACATGGGTTACTGAAACATGAGCTCTTAATTTCAGCCGCAAGCATCAAGTTTTGTTATCACAGCAAACAGATTCTAATTCCTAATAACTCATTTTTTTCTTGGTTTACCAATATTTATGTGTGGAAAAAGGTGTTATTGTCATCCTTTTACCTGGAAACTTCCAGGTTACACTCAGAAAGAAGCTGACACGGCCCTGCATATGCTGGTTAGATATGTTTTAAAGCTGGGATGCGGGTTTATGCTGGTCCTTTACCAGCACATGACCAGCATAAACCAGCATTCCAGCTTCAAAACATAACAGCATATGATAGTAAGGTTTTTCTCAGCAGGGTGAGGCGATACCCTTTTGAAAGGTAATTATATGCAATTTAGCTACTTTCGGTGCTAATACTTAGCTAGTTTTAATATACTAATTAAAGCACTAAATGTCAGCTTTTAGAGGTAAATAATGCCCAAAGGTGTGCTAAAAGAGTACTGCCACTGTGACAGCTTTTGTCTGTTTCATATTGACTTCAAGGCACATTTTCTTCTATTGGCATGTTTTTTAGCTTCATTCACTGAATTCAAAATCTCTCCTCTAAGGTTGGTTGGAGTGAGCATCACAGTATGCTGTAAAAAATTACAAGTGAAATGCAAGAGACATGCTATGTTGACCCTCGAGGGTCTGTTTGGACAGACCACGATGTTCTCCAGAACTCTGCTGCTCTGCCAACGCAAGGTGCCCATTCAGATTACACATTTTAACTGGACAACCCAAATCCAAGAACACCTAGAGCGCCGCTCTTGTCTGCTGGTACAGCAAGCTCGGCCTCTCACATCCCAACTTTCCACTTGGCTTCTTCGCCTTTGGACATATATGTCAGACAAGAGTACCGTTCGCTCTTCACCAGCAAAACTGCCACCCTGGGCTACGCTAGAGACCGCATAACACCAACCTACCGAGCCAATGGTGAGGAAAAAACGATAATGTCAATTGTTTCAGACAAGGTGCTGCTGCAGATTAGGTTGTAGACTGAGTAATAGTTTGTGGATATGGAAGGTAGACGGGTGGGATGGATAGATGCAGCGGTTGCGGAGGGAAAAGCGGGAGACTGTTATTTAGCAAGTGACCTGAAACTGCCATGCCTATTATTCCAATTCACTGGAATCCTAACGGTAGACTTTGTGGTTTTAAGTTTTAAGTATAGTTCTTCCACAGGTCACACAACACTTTTTTTTGTTCAAAACATTTCCAAGCCTATTTTCAGGAGTTTTAAACATGCACTGTATTGGCAAAAATGAAGTACTTTTTGCCTTTCCCTTTCATTGTTTGGGCACAATAACATCTGGTGTAAAGAAAACTAGTACTCTCTTCAAACATAGGTTGCATTTTACACACCACAGGAACACTCCCGATACAAAAGGCCACATTTTGTGGCTTTATACTCTAAGAAAAGAAAATATGGCTCAATGCACTGTGTAATACACAATGATTCGCTGTATTGACTTTTATGCATTTTTTCAATTATGAATTGTATTGTGTTTAAATAAATGTATGGGGGGGGTAACAATAAAGTACAGGTACAGTAATTTTTTCTTACCGTTTTCTCTGTAGCATGTGTGCATTGAGGGCAAAGCAATACCATGCTTTGACAACATGACAAAAATGAGTCTAAGATGGTGGATTATGATCGTTATAAATTGAGTTAATGATTTTATTATGCATACAGTAGTGAACATTTCAAAAAGTTTATAATTTTTTTCCCAAGACAAGAACGCGTTTTTGGTTTTAGGACAACTTTGATGAAATGTTTTGATCCACTTCAAATGTTGAGTACTGTATTTACACTATATGTGTGTGTTTATGCTTAAAATAGTGTCATATTGTTAGTTAGCAACAAGCAAACACCAAAGTCTACTAAAATCAAATGCACACAGAGTCAGCTTCATGTGTCAAACACCATTTGTAATTTGTAAGGGCATAAAGAATTGATTTCTCTGTAGTGTGAACGCGAACTAAGAGTTCATTTCAGTTAGGTTGTGCCTATGTAGGCAGTACACGGCTTTCCAAGTTTCAAATCTAAACCTAAGTCTATTTTCTGCTCCGCTTTGCAAAATATTAAGAAAACATCTAATGTGGTTTCTACGGCATTTACAATAACAAACAAACAAGGAGTTCTTCGATCCCTTTCCATATTTCCCTACACTGTCTGTTTAGCTCTGAAATCAATTTTTTTTGTATAAGACAAGGCAGATTTCACACATATTGCCACAGCCTCATGTCAGCAGTTGGTAGCCTGCAAAAAAAGGTTTCAGATTTTTGTTAAACTCTATTTTTCCGTTATAGAGAGGTCAATTTGTATCCAGGTCATAAAACATTAGTATGGTTACACTTTTTGGTAGTCTGCTGACTATTAAGTAACTTTGCAATTACATGTTAACTAGAAGTCATATGATTATTGGTAGACTTCCTGCTTAATATCTGCTATGACTTTATTTTGATGGTCCCTAACACATTCTACTTTCTAACTTAACAGCAAAGTTACCTATAGTCAGAAAAACGTCTAAACATTTGACCAAACGTGTCAAAATATCCACCAAACTTTTCCTTATAATAGATTCCATTATCAATTTAAGTGGGATATAAATGTACAGTATGAAATACTGAACTTACATCATTATTGCGAGTTAATAAGATCAACGAGAAGATTTAAAAATAAATCTCAGTACTTCCGGAACAGTGGACCCAAGAGCACTCTGAAAAATCCAATAATACAAAAGGAAATATGTTACACTCTGTTAGAATTAAAGAATGTAAATCAAATTATCCCCTTTAAGCCCAGTTAAACATCCTGCTTTGAATGGTGCCAGCTGAAAACTTTTCACCATATTTCCTGTGGGGCTGTAAAGCTGAATTAGTCCTTAGCTCAAGTCTGTTGTTAACCTTAAAGATTTGACTGGGGTTGAATATAAATTGCCACAAAGAGCTTCTCAAACCATAAGCTGATTATTCAGTAAAGCAAAATGCTCGCTTCATGGCATTTTTCCTTCAAAGGAAATTACATGTATGGTATTTTATTTGGCGGTAGATGCAAAAATAAATGCATAATCACAACCCTCTTCCGGTTCTAGACATGGTATAAGAGGGTGAGCTGTCCTATTAACAATGCTTCAATGATAAAAGAGGACATTGGGTAATTTATTTAAGATAACGTTTGGAAAAGTGAGGCGCCATCAAGTCATTCAACATCAGTCTTACCTTGTATATCCAGTCCAACTAAAGCCTCAAAGATGACAACCAAAGAATTTGTCAGACGATGCCAATAAACAAGATGACATTTATAATAGCAACACTGACATATTTAACTCTCGCCGAAGACATTTAGCATGTTAATGTGAGTTCAAATCCCGGACGAGCCCCCAATATTCTGCTACTTTGGATTGGATTAAGACTGGGTATAACAGTACCCAGGTTTGATTTAACATACACACACATACTGCATATATATATATACTGTATATATATTTATATATATATATATATATATATGCAGTATATGTGTGTGTATTTTGTCATTTGTGTGTTATTTATGAGAGTAAGCCCTCAGTATGGTTTCAGTTGTGAAGGTAAACAAATAATGAAATCTTCATGAGGTGAGATATGCTGTGTGTGAACTGCCTGAATAAAATATCTCATTCTCAAAACCCTGGCTCAATGCTTCCTCTGTGAGAAGTTGAGATGTTTTACCTATTCTGTGCATAGCTGTCGTTGTGACGGGTAATCCATTTGTTTATAATTGTCTTTTCGGTTTCGACAGGGCTAAATTAATTACCGTTTGATCTGAATGTGGGACATAATTAGAACCCTCTTAAAGCTGCAGCCAACCCTCACATCCCGTCTGCCAAAACGGATCATCCTGCACCGTAATTAAACTTCAGCTCATCTGTCAGAGAGTCGGGGTTTTCTTTACTAGAAGAGAAGAAGCAGGAGGTACGCTGTTATGTTTACCGTAAAGTGGTTTAACTCAACACAAAGGTTTAGAAATGCTTGAGTGGTCAACATTAAATGCACATTTCTGAGAGAAAAATGATTGTGTATTAACGTAAATCAAATCATAGGATTGCACTATGCTGTAAAAGCCAGTTAAGCTGTTACATCTAAACAAAATGGCTATGTTAGAGATATTTTCTCTATAGTTTCTGGTCACTAGACATTGGCAGCAAACAGCTTATGGGAAACCATACCAAGACGTTTCCCCTAAGCGTGCCTTGAAGTGAATCTTTGCCGCTGCACAGACGGGTAACTCTCAAAGACATCTACTTCCACTAGCTGACAAGGTTGTGTACAAGTCAAATGAAACTTGCTGCTTCAACAATGTCCCTGGAGTGATTGGCCGAGTGATCAGCTTGGTTTCACTCGAGTTCCTCCTGTTCTTCTTCTGCAATTAGTGCCGTCATCTAAATAATCCTTTCGGAGGGGATAAATATCTCATACGCTCTTAAAAATAAAGTATTTTGTAGCAATGTCTTAAAAAAACCATTTTTGAAACCAATCTTAAAAGATCCCTTTTCCATAGCTTGAGGAACCCTTTGGGTTGGATTGTGGTATGGACTGGTTGTGTGGATGTTAAAGGTTCTCCCTTGAAGGCAATGAAGAACTTTTACCTTTAAGGCTGCAGTGTGTACAGCACAGTAACAGCCAAACACCGCCTCTGTCCGCTTTGCACCTAATGTCTGTCTTGAAACTTTTTTCTACAAAATGTTTTTGCTACATGTTTTGATCCAAACTGAACTTACAGGAGAAAAGACATGGTTAGCTGATGTTTTGGAGGTCTCTACTACAGCAAATCCCCGATGTGTTCCATGAAAAAAGGCTGTGAGACCTGCCATTCTTGCTTGCTAGAACATAAAGGCCCTGTTGGGGCTACACAACTATCTGCTAATAAAAATACTGACTGAACCAATTGCTCAAACCTGTATGGCTTCTGCAGAATACAACATAAGATCCTCGGTTCCATAAAATGTATATTGTAACCAGAACACATGAGAAGAGAAGAGTAGTCCATAGGACTTGGAATACAGATTTATTTGAATAAGGACAGAAAATATCCAAAAAAGTTGATCCTATGTTCCATAAGACTAGGGCTGTAACGATACATGATATAATATGTATCGTTACAGCCCTACATAAGACATATCGTAATCAGGACACATAATAGTCTCAGCCTCAAAGTCACATCCACTGAGCGTTGGCTAAACGTCTGATGCATATGGTACACTTAACTGGAAACCCTTCAGGAATATCGAAGTCATCAAATGATTGG
>JAUMHQ010000087.1:11731282-11748379 GCA_032361165.1 Enteromius paludinosus
CCACCACACAACAGTCTTTGTCCAAGCTCGTCTATACGAAGTGGACTAACTTACCTGCTACTCACCTTGCATTGTCTCACTTACCTTGTCATTGCAGAAGCCATCCTAAGGTCCTGTAGTCTCCGAACTACTTCCAGCCTCCAGCGCTGTCTCCGTGTCTTCGTAGATGTCTTCGTCTTCTGTGGTGTGTGGTGGTGTGCATCGTCTCCCGGAGTCTCTGTGTAGAGAATAAGACTTTTCAGTTCATGTGTTTCATATTCCCAAGATTTGGATGAATTTAAGTTTCCTTACCTGTTTGATTCGTTGTTCAATAAACCTCTGTTGGATTTTACTTACCTGTGTCGTCTAATCGTTACAATAATATTATGAGAATAAAGTCAAAACTAAGAGATTAAAGTTGTAACATTATGAGAATAAAGTCGTAATATTACGATAGTAAAGTCAAAACTATGACATTTAAGTCGTAATATTACGAGAATAAAGTCGAAACTACGAGAATAAAGTCAAAACTACGAGATTAAAGTCGAAATATAATATTTAGTAAAGTGCACTTGTAAATGACCCGGATTGAGAGAAGGCCACCGGAATTTAGGCATATTTGAATATTGTTGTGTCCGAGCAGCTGCTTCATCTTTCTGGGATGAGATCTAAGAACTCTTATTTAACCCTTTTTTAATACACTACAAAGGCATTTGTTAAGGGATTATTAGCAGAAATTGTATCAAGTGTAATTTTTTTGGGGGACAATATGTTTGGAAATATTTCATGTCTTCCACTGGATTCATTATAGCGTGCAACCCAATAGCAATAAGATTTGTCCCTTTAGTGCTTTTAAAACAAAGATTCAGCTTTCCGTTTTATAGCGAAACACAAATGGTGTCTTACAATAATGTGTTGCTCAAGCTCAAGATCAGATCGCTGTATTATATATATATTCATTATTTGTAGCATGGCAGACACCCAGCAATCGCAATAATCTTCTACTTTGTTTTGATATAAAACAGTTAATCTTTCAAATGAATGTGTTTCTCTTCTTTGTTTCAAGTAAAAGTGAAGGAACATCAGAAGGCATGGGAAAACAGGCTAGAGACTCATTTATAATGACGTCTCATTGTAATCTGGAAAATTATTGACTTACACTGCCACTTAAACTAAAGCAATTTCAGCTATATGACAGGCTATAATATATATTTCATGTTATTATATGCATATTGTTTGTATTTCGCTAAAAAACTGGCAGATTTTGAAAGCTGAGAATATCTCTGGGTGCTCCCAATCGAGGCCGACTTTATTCTCGTAATATTTCGACATTTATTCTCGTAACATTTAAACTTTTATTCTCATAGCTTCGACTTTATTCTCATAATATTTAGACTTTAATCTCGTAATATTATGACTTTAATCTCGTAGTTTTGTTGGTGGCACTAAAGCGCCGTCATACACACACACACACACACACACATATATAATGTAGTAGAAATAATAAACCTGTAGAGACTGAGGACTCTTATTATGTTTTAATGTTTGGCTGTAGAGACCAAACATTCAAATGGTTTACTCTTCTGTCCCTGAACGAAAAAAAAGAAAAATGGAGCAAAATTCTTGTTTTTTCGTTTTGTTGGAACAAATGAAAAACAAAAAAATAAAATAATAATAATAATAATAATAATAATAATAATTTTTCATTATATATTAAAAAATGAATTATCTGAAGGTACATGGACCTTGATGTATTCTGGGAGCTCTCTGACCCTCTAGAGACAGCAATGGAATTAACGTGATCAGTGTCCTGAAAAGGTAGCAAGGAGAAGCACAGAATAATCCATGTGACAAAAGGAGGTAACCATCATTTTACAAAGCAACAAGAATTAATTTTGTACGCACAGGAAACAAATTTGAATTTTTTCAATAAATTGTCTCATCTGCCGTTCTCCCAGGGGCACGGAAAGAAAAAACCCATATGTGGGACCGTACTGTTCAACAGGTTAAATCTTCCTGTTCATTCAGCTACGATACAAGCATTTCCTTGCTTCCTTTTGTAGGGTGTGTTTGGAGTTTCAGCACTAGAGCTCCCTCTGGCCTTCAGAAGAAGATTTACTGCTGATCACAGTACAGTGCTTCACTGAAGTATACGCATAGACTTATCGCAGCTTTTGCCTCATCACGAGTGCGATATTATTGTGATATATATCACTCAGCCCTACTGACAACAGACAAAAGCCTTTTTTGAAGAAATAGTTCTTTTTGACAATTTCGCTTGCAAATTTCCATTGAAATTCCATGTAACCTCCTGGTTTAAAACCACAGAGTTGAATTTGCTCACATCGGACTTTAACTCACTTATATGTCAGGCAAAGACCCAAATGATTGAACCGGGGAAACGTGTATTCTACAATGCTGCTTGCCACGAGGAAGCTATTAGAAGGACTGGCATTGATTTATCTATGTGTGTTCAGCATTCAAAGCTCTTTTCAGCTGTTCATATGGCGGCTTCCAAAGAGCGGCTAACTGATGCATAGATTTCTCTTAAGAACTGGCTGTGAAGATGTCTCACACCGAAAGCATATGCATATATAAACGTACCATCTAATTTAATGCAGAGAGAACTGTAAAGAGACCCTGAGGAAAACCCGAAGTGCTCAATATTTTTAGTTCTCAGAAAAGTTTAAACTTTCTAGATAAAAGCAACAGAGAAAATGTGCTACAGCACTCCATGTTCACCTCTAATGACAGACAACCCTGAGATGAACCACCACAGCATTTTTCTTCTGACGTACATTGTTCCCTTTATTTCAGCCGGAAAGGCCGTGTTGACTACAGTAACATCCAGCACTCAGCACCAACAAAGACACATTGTTCCATTAGCTGCAGGACTACAGCAGTGTAAAGGGTCCCATCACTCACAGGAGGAATTTATTTATATCTCAATCAAGAGAGAGAGGGCAGGAAATGAGAAAACCTGGAGTAACAATAGACGAGTAAGTGGTACAAGAAATCACAGCAGACATTAGAGGATGTCTACTGTAATTTTATATGAGCAGAAATATGCAAGAGCTCCTCGAAAAGTTCACTTTAAGCTTGGTTTGCAAAATTGCGCCAGTCGCTGTAAAATCAACACAGATTTCATGGAAATCCTTCTGTTCATTAAAACAGTGCCGGTAACTAATTACGGTTGCTGGAAAGTAATAAGTAATAATGTTACTTTTGAAAGTAGTAATAATAAATTAAATATTTTGAGCAATGAGGCCAAGCCCTTTGAATTATTAAAAGGTTTAATGTACACTCTATGCTTCATGTTATGACCACACTGCGACCTTGGGTTTGCATTAAATTCTCAATCATTTAACAGGCAACAACTCCATTTTTAAAATACTTAGTAGTTTGAAAATATCCACAGTATAAACACCATAAAGCCAAAGTGGTTGCTAAACATGCATTATGACTCTAATTATTTAGTTTTGGCTGCATATTAGAAAACGTTCCCCTGACTTCTGAATAGCCTTTTAGAGATATACTCAAAACCGGGTCGTTATCAGGTCATTTTCAAATGAGAATGAGCCATAAATTAAGCTCTGAAAGAGTCCGTTTATAATGAACAAGGATGATGAAAACCAATTCATATCAAAGAGGAACAAGACAAGACAGATGCACCATCTTCACTCTCACTCATTTTCTCCATCAGAGGTGGAATTTAACAACGAAGCATGGGAAATCAATTAAACTAATTACCGGGCACTGTATCAAAGAATGGAAGACACCCACAAGGGGCCAGGCTGCTTCGTTTAGCCTATTCGGGCTCTAGTTGCACAAAATGTTCTTTATTTTTCTTTTCCACCGAATGGTAACACATAGGTTTATACTTGTGTCAAAGCAAATAAGCACTCCATGAGCACATAGCTAATGTCTTGAATCGTGATGCACGTTATTTATAGTGGCACAGTGCTGGCTTGTTTCCATGAGCAATCACGGTGTTTCTAAGTCTTAGAAAGTCACGCACCAATGCCAGCTGAGTTTGCTTCCACCCACACTTTTGAAGAAAAGGCTTGTGGGCACTTGGCAATGCTGATGCCAGACAGGTACATGCATGTGTGTCAAACGAGTTGAGCCCTTGGAGTTGATAGAATCGTCAAATTAGGGAATATTTGACATCTCCTTCTGACATTGCAGCTCAGGTTCATAAGATGCTGCACCGTGGCTGAAGCACAACCACCTGTGACACTAAAATATTCGTTTCTGCAGGAAATGGGAGTAGTGCTTGCTCTTGCAAAACTTGCAAAGGTTATTGCTAGTGTATTTTGAGTAGGTTACTACTGGCTAATGTCAAAAGAGCCCATAATGAAACCTGGAGATGTGTTTTCATCATAACAGAGTTTGAGAAATGTAATAGATCCTCTGCAGTGAATGTGTACCATTAGAATGAGAGTCCCATCAGCTGATAAAAACATCATAATAACCGCGGAAATATTGACCTATAATTTGACGAGAAGTAATTGTTTACAGGTAAAGCAGCTTAATTATGGTTTTACCTTATACAAACAGAGTTTTATAGTTGCATTATTGTGATGTTTTTAGATTTTGACACTATTTTGACAGCACATATTCAAGGCAGAGGATCCATTGGTGAGCAGGTGAGGAAAAAATTCTTTCATTTTCGGGTATGCGTGCAACCAAGTACGACCAAAACTTCATACCTCATTCATATTTTTACGCTAAGCAATACTAATAAGCATGTTTACGTTTAGAATTAATAACATATCTCAGAGGTGAACTCCAGTATGCATCTTTTCAGCTTTCATGAACAAGTATAAATAAGTTGATATCCACCTCCTCTGTCTTCACTTGGCTATAGCCTGCTATTTTTCTTTAGGTGAGGAATTGCACTTTGTATCGCCCATAAATTTGCATCTACAGTCAAAGTCACGACAAAGCCATTAATTTATCGAGTGCGCGCTATAAAAATAAGCATGGGTGTTTTCCCACATATTATTTCAAACTACTGAATAATGCAACATCTTCACATGTATCTACCATAACAATTATTAATGGCGGTCTCATGCTAACTCCTACGTTACGGTTCACTGTAACACCCCTGTCACGAGGAGAAGAAACGCAAACCCTCATTATATCCGGACCGCGAGCGCATTGCGCGTCTTCGTGCGTTGCACATCTCCACTTTCCCGCGTCTCCTGTCATTTCGGCGGGCTCTTACAGGAGGAACGGTGTCCCCGCCTGCGCCGTGAGTTGACTCATCCTATCCTTCCTACGGCGGTGACACTGGAGCAGATGGTGCTGGTCTCGAAAGCCCACGACGATGCTCTCTGAGTAATGTTCCCTCACACTGTTTCCGATAACGGCTTTGCTTTGTCTTTTCACCCAGACGGGGCCGGCAGTGCTGTCTCTGCTAGAATGTACAGCCTCTGATTAGCACAAATATCACTTGGTAATGTCTTTAGGAATTCCGCTTTTAGGTTTACAGTTTAGCTTCATGCTAATCAACATCAGATGTCTCTGAAAACGGTACATTCAAATTTTAGCTGCATTTTCTGACTAAAAATATGTGCTTGCTATGGGTGTCCCAGACAGTTGCTATAGAAGCTGCCAAGATATTTTTAGTCATTTATAGGATGGGGTTTAGAGTGGTTAGTAAATCACAAACACTTTAAAGAGCAGGTCATATGGGTTTTTGACAAATATCATAGATAAATATTGTAGCTGTCCTTCGATGTAAACTTCAATTGTTAATGAAACTTGCATGATAACGAAAGATATTGTCTCTCAAAAGAAAGAATTGCCTTAACCAGTCCTTACATTTTCAAATCTTCTGCCTGTTGCCGGTATGCGTCATAGGTAATACCGAAATACGAAATACCAAGTCTGGTATGCCCACAAACATTTCCGCTAGTCAGTGTATTCATCATGTTGAGAAGACACTGTTAAAGCAAGTCTGTTTTGTATATATTGACTGATTATGTGAAGAATCAGTGGATTTGGAAAGTGCGATGCTCATTTATTCAACGAAGCCTAGTGAAAAATC
This sequence comes from Enteromius paludinosus, assembly GCA_032361165.1. Classification (NCBI taxonomy): domain Eukaryota; kingdom Metazoa; phylum Chordata; class Actinopteri; order Cypriniformes; family Cyprinidae; genus Enteromius; species Enteromius paludinosus. Next base: position 11,737,317 of record JAUMHQ010000087.1, read on the forward strand.
TATTTGTGGCGAACAATCCAAACAGACTTGGCCAACTGACCAATCAGAGAAGAGTGGGCTTATGAAAGGGAGAGGTTTACAGATTGATTCAAATGAACCGTTTTGAAATCATCACACAATGATTCTAATATTAAATGCATATTCTGAGAAAATTGCTATGTTTTCTGGGCTTAGATGCATTTAAACCTTATGTGGGGGACTCCAACAGAATATTAGGACATGTTAAAATGCCATATAACCTGCTCTTTAAAGGTCTTGCCATGCAGTTGCCAAATCATTCTGTTCTGAGTGTTGTGTATTATTGTGTGGATGCTAAGGCATTGCTTTGTGGTTGATTTGTGGTTGCTGTGCGACTGTTCTGGGTTGTGCTGGTGTTCAGTTGCCAGGGACTTTTACAGCCTTACACCAAGTTCCCATTATGTTCTGAGGCCGGATTCTTAAAACTCTTCTTAAGAAAGAAGATACGACATTTCTTCAGAAGTTCTAAAAGCGAATTTCTTGAAATATTCAAGTTTTGTGGTGACTGTCTTGAAGGGAGTTTGATCTATAGTTTTATTTGTTAATATTATACAATGCACTGTGAACTAGCAATTGACAAACTAGCTATGTGTTTATTAACTAACGTCAACAGAGATTAATAAACATTGTAATAAATGTTCATTGTTTGTTCGTTTCGATTAACGCATTAGCTAATTTTAACAAATGCAAAAAGCGTCACCAGTATATTTGTTTAATTGCGATCTGATGTTCAGCTGTTCTTTTCAATAGTCTACTTAGTCATCATAACACTGTAACAGACATGGTGATAAATCTTTCATTACATCAAGCTGAATGCTCACTATGTTTTTAGGCCATTTCAAGTTTTATTTTGACGTGAGTCAAAGCAGATATATAAAGGGGTGAGTCGTTTGCGTACATTATAATTAGTCAATAACTGCATCATTTTCTTAATTCAGGTTGACATTTCACTCTCAAACCAAATGTGTGTGTGGGTGTTTATATGTATAAGAACACTAAATTTATTAACGTTGTTCTTAAGTTAAATTAAATTAAATGTCTCACAGTAACAAAAATAATAATATAATGACCAAAATGTTTGGTATTTGCTGGAAATGGTCCACACTCAGATCTCATTAAAATTCAAATATAGTGTGTCAAAACATGTCACGCTAGGTTTGATGTCACTGGCACATAAAGAGGTCAAACATGACATGTTTTGACACATTATATTTAATTCCAACAAAATTGCAAATTAAAAATGACAACAGTCCCATTATGAAAATCCAGGACATTGCTTTCCACCAAAGAAATGTAAGGATGAGGTATAACAATATCAGCATTTTAAGTTACACATTTACTAAGGTAAAAGGCAGTACAGTATTGTTAGACTAACACCAACGTCTTGATTAGTTCAGAAGTAGAAGCCCTGCATGGCTGAAGGCTAAACATAAGCAGAATTGACTGTGGTATAAAAAACATGGATAATTGAAGACTGGTTCACGCTAAGCCATAAAATGCCATTTTAACACCAAATCAAGCTTATAAGCACCGGCGTTTTAACATGAAATCAAAGTATCTGAAGTCTTTTGAAATCTCATGATGGCATCCAAAAGATGAATCGATTTTAGATTAAATGAATCCTTTCTTGTTAAATCCTAATTATATTGCACCAAGACTGACTTGCGTTGCCTGTCAAACAACAATACAATTGGCCACATCCATTTGAGGAGTTTCACGATACAAATTGATTATACATCATACCCCAAGTGAAGATAAACATGTCATAATTGAATTTAAGAGTGCATAATTTCAAAACACAAATCAATTCGTGACAACGGCATAAGGCCAGGCAAGAAAACGAAGCAAAGTGTCGGGAGTTTGTGGTTTACTTCAGCTAGCCTGGGGTGAGTAAATAGCAATTAACTGAGAAATGCACGAATTGTCGCCTCCACAGAGCGGCTTCTGTGCTCTTGCGCACACACTCGGAATACCAAATAAAGCATTAGAGGCAAGACGGGAGAACATGTGAACTTGGAAGGAATCACCTCAAGCATTTATAAAACACCAGAGATTATCTTAAAAGGATCCCGTTTTGAAGTAGGGATGAATTACACCATTCCCTTGAAAATGGCTTTAAAATGTGTTTACACCCCAAGCAAAAACCAGAAATCGATGCCAGAAAGCAACTGCATAAACAATCGACATCACATGATGTCCCAATCAATTTTCCTAATCTACTCTTAGCGCACATGAAAAAAAAAAAGTCCAGATTCACTTCACAAAGTTGAAAAATGCAGGGCTGCAGATCCAAAAATGCAGTTAAATACCAATTTAGCACCTGCCGACCGAACACAGCAGCTTTCTAAAAAAAATAAAAACTCTGAATGATGTGAGCTCCCTCAGATCACCGTTTGAGAAATCTGTAATCCCTCTCGGATCCGAGTCACACAAGAATTCTGATACCAACTAAGCCTTGTATTGTTAACACAAAACAATCCCTTTGTTAACAATGGCGAACAATAAGACGTTCTTCTGCCAACAATACTGACTTAGGAGCTACGGCTACTTTAAATTGCCTTCGTTTCTACCTCTCTCGGTTATTGTGGGAGTAAAAACCTCAGCTTGTGGAGATCTGAGATTGATTACAAATCACTGCTCAGCATCTCAGTGTGTCATTAGCTGGAGTAGTCTTTGTGATGCGTGTTGTCATTTCCCTCCTACGGCAAGCATATTTAAGGGTCATCGGTTGCTAAGCGTGCTATTGTGGGTGGGTTGCAGGACGACAGACCAACACTGTCCACATAGGCTGCCAGGTGACCAAAGTATCCAGGGTTTTTTTAGGTCTGACTCAACAGTGTACCTAGCAACTCTGAAATCATGTATGATTCATGGGTAAACAGCATATTTTCGCAGTTTTAAGGTTTTGGAGAGAGCAATACGGCTTTGTCAGTTTGATCCAGCCGCATGCAGATAATAAATATTAAAAAGCTTTTATTCCAATGTGGTTTATCTACAGAGAGGAAAAGACATTTGAGCCCCCATTAAAAGTTCTTTTCATGAACGTTTTATCAGCTTGACGTGAATGGTCTAGTTTATATGGCATTGTGCTTCTCAGGTGAAAAATGTCATGCTATCAATGCACATGGTAATATTATAGTAGATTTCGTCTGTTTTGTTAAAAATCTCCCGTGTCTCATGCCATAACGTTACCGCTTTCAAAAAGAACGCTGATACCTTTATGCTTACTTTTATAATAAAGGGACATTTAAATGCATTTGTGAGTGACCAGATAATGAATAAAACTGCCCAGTACTTTTTACTTACACTTTTATCTCATAATAACAGCGAACCAAATGAATTAATTACTAATCTCATTATGTCAAATCAAAGTAAGATCGCATGCAATTTCCGCACTACTAGCATCATTGGGCACAATGGAATTGTGCTTATTGAACACTCCCCCATTTGTTATTGGTTGGAGAAACAGAAAGCCACGCCCTCCAACTTACACTATTGGCTGAGCCAGTGTTGCTAGGCTCTGCTGGTCTAAATGTTCAAACAAGCAGTTACTTTTTGAAAGAAATAGCCTAAATTACATTTTCCAGGGGATTTAAGCTATGAATAATTTACTTATTAAGCAGTGAAAAGTTTTGAATTTTATTTTTTAAACATGAATATATTAATAAAATGTTTATATCAATATAGATTTTTTTTATTTTTTTATATTGATACTACACCTCAAACGAATTCATCTGCTCAAGGCACCATTTCACCACAACTATGGTAAATGCACTGACATATTAATGGTTGTGATATAATTCCTAAAGAAATCACCACAAAACAACAGCGCTAACTGGGTTTGTCAAATATTTATTGGCTGGAAAATATATTGGCGGTGTATTCAGATTTATTCACTCTGGAAACCTGTTTCATAAAATAGCAGTTCAGTTCATGGACCTTTCTTCTAGCGATCTGATGATCTGAATCAGGTGTTAAAATGTGCAGAGCAGTGGTTTCCGAGGACTGGAGTTGAGAACCGCTGGTCTAGAGAACTGCTTGTCACCACAAAGAAGAGATGGGCGGAGTGAGCAGAGCTCATTAGCATTTCACGAGTTTGCGCTTCCTTATGATCATGTAAATTTAGCGTATTTGGCGTGCTGTCCTGGGAGCAAGCCGGAAAGTCGAATGCAGAGTCCTAGGGGAAGGAACCCTAGCAGATAGAACCCTAACCGGGCTGAGCTCGGCGTCTGGCACGAATCCCGCTCGCCCATTTGACTAAAGACATCACTTAAAGCATTGGTCTCAAACTCAATTGCTGGAGGGCCACAGCTCTGCACAGTTTAGCTCCAACCCTAATAAACCACACCTGATTCAGCTAATCAAGGTCTTCAGGATTACTAGAAACGTACAAGCAGGTGTGATTTGGAGCTGGTTGGAGCTAAACTCTGCAGAGCTGTGGCCCTCCAAGAATTGAGTTTGAGACCACTGACTTAAAGTGTCCTGCACCGATGGGGCCTGCTGTGAACAGAGCCGTTTTTGACAAGGTAAAAGGAATGCTGATTCTCACTACCATTGAGAAATTTTATCCAAAGTATGTTATAGACCTTCATCAACAACCTTAAAAAAATCATATCAGCTTGGAAAATGGGCATCCGATGACCCATTTAATGGTTCATCACCTTTTAGCATTACTAAAGAGAATGTAGTCAAAGCTCAACCCCATCAACTTCAACCTGAACACAAACAGTACAGAACACATCTTACCTGTTAATTCAACAAGCCATGGTACTTCCCATACAGTGTGCGACTTGAGGCACCATGACATTTTTTTAACAGACTACTATTACTTCATATATTTCGTTGTCAGCAATGTTTTACTCAACAAAAGACACTGACATGCAGCTTCAGTGCTCGTTCACTCCTTGTGATGTTTTGCAGTGTTAGGGAAACGATCCAGACTAATCTTTGAAACAGAAAGTTTCTTGCAGCTTAAATACATCTCCACTCTTTTGATAAATAAAATCACTTTTGATTTCTCTGGTTTAATGTACAGCTTGTTAACCTTTACTTGATTGTAGTCCTAATGAGAGTGTAAATTAATTCAAAGCTGAGAGAAGTAAAAAATAAATAAATAAAATAAAAAATGTTCAGGAACAGGGTTGGCAGTTCCTTGTCTACACCAGCACTGCTTAAACCTGTCCTGAAGACCCCCACCGCTCCGCATTTATTATTTTCTACGCTGTTTGAAACATCCAGTTCAAGTCTTGCAGTCTCTACTAATGATATGACATCAAAGTTACACAACAGCAATTAGACAGCATGAGTTGTCTGCCCTTCAATTGCTCTCGTAGTATGTCATATGCCGATTGGTCTGTACAACTCCAATGCATGTCGAACAAGCTTATAGATGACCTTGTTCGGATGTGTTTGTTTAGGGTTAGAGCTAAACTCTGATTCTTGATTGGGCTGCCTCTGACGTGATGGCCAATGAGAGCAAGCAAGTCATTTACCAGATGTTTATAAGGCTGAAAATCTATTGTATAACTGTCCATATGTCTGTGGTCTCCTATGGTTTTAAAATCAGCCAGCCTAAGAATGGAAGTTAAACATTGCACCTTCATGAAGAACTTGTTGATTTTATATTGTAGTAAGGAATGGAAGTTACAGTAACAGTCCTTCAAGTTTACACAGGTGTGCTAGCAAAGTAGTCGCAACCACAGAATGTTCAAATACTTGTTGCTTTAGAATTTGAAACCTTTAGACTAAATGCCTCTTTGTTTAACTTTTGGTTTTAGGTTTCAAAAATGTCTTTGGAACTGAGAATGCATTTATTTTGTAATCATAAAACAAAAAGCTTGAAGAAAGCGCTAACTTGAGAGTCAATGGACTTTTTGAAACAACTTCATACTAGAGCTTTATGGGAAAGCGTCTTCTCCCACCACAACCCTCATTACAGTGTACCTTAGAGAGTAGCAGCTTATCGCTTCAGAAGCTTGCCGCTTTAGAAAAGGTCAGTGTATCTAAGTGTTGCTTAAAATTTACCAACATTGGTTCAACAGTTTCTTTCTTGTACAGTTCTTAGTTATGGACCCTCAAAATACCACTGACGTTCTTCATGTAGAATTAACTTAAAATGTCAAGGACTCAGTTAGGCATTCGAGTTTAGGGTTGTATTTCTAAAGGCCAACTTCAGAAAAACCATACTAATTCAATATTATTTCAATGCTGCGTGCCCTTATTTTCTCAACTGAGAACTTTTGACACATCTTTACAAAGTTCCTTTCCGTGCAATGGCAAAGAACGACTCACAAACCTTTCTGACTTAACCTCTGCATATACTACATTCCAAGTCTTCTAAAGCCTTTCAAAAGAGTAGAAAAAAACAAAAACAAACAAAAAACAGTCCAGTCCAGCCGAGAAACCACATACTGTAGCAATACCTCTGGCGATTGCCTACAGTACAATGCCCAGCATCATAACAGCCAGGTCTATGTAGCCAAGCAGCACTCATATTTTCTTTGGCAAGTGTCACAATCTAGTTCTTTCTGGTACTCTGGAGGTGTAATTGGCTTCGGTGACAGAACCTTTGAATTGGAGATACTGCATGCATTAAATAGAACAGAAAACTTTCACTAACGTTTGGTGAAGGTTATGATGTTGCAATCACACAGTAAATCTAAGATGCAGTATCTGACTCCTTTCTGATGTCAAAATCCTATAACACCTCTCTTTCAAATGTTATTCTGAGGGGTTCAATAGATTTTTGACATCCATGAAATCTTACACTTCACAAACAACACTAATACTCCTCTTTTGAGCCCATTTAATTTCTTCACAGGTGCTTAGGACACAAAACATTAAGAGTTCATGAGATTGCACATCAAAAGTCATTGTCTCTTAAATACAGCAATTAAAAGATGTAAGTTTAGCACTTCAAGTGACCAGTTAGATCAGAACCAAGCATAAGTTGAGGGCGACACAATGAGATTATCCAAAGACCCAAGAAAGTTCGTAAGGAGAAGCTTTCTTCAAGTCGCCATCTTCAGAGCCAGTTGATCAAGTTCACACGCTGTATCCTTTCAATAACCATGCACTGCAAACTTGTTTCCATACATATCCTTACAAGGACCTCAAAGATGATACAATGCTCAAGAAAGTCCTTTCTAAAAAGGAAACAAACAGCTAACATTAACATCCAATTGCACAAATACAATTTAGAGAATAGGGAACATTCCATACTCACATTTGAGCGTAAACTCAAAGGTTCTCAACAAAAAGGAGTTTTTAGAAGCCGTCAGAAAGCAAAGAGACTACCACATGGACAATGGTTCACATCTACCAAACAAATGACTTACTCTACTATGCCTGAGCTTATATGCTTGAAAACCACTTGCGCCCTCAAGCTGCTCCCCAAGGCAACACGGGCAATCTGTTGACAACCCCAACATCATAGAACATCAACAAAAATACAAATACAAAATAATACAATCCTGTAACGTCTTTTTCTTTGTTACAACCCAAAGAGGATTTATGATTTAGGTTTTCACCTGATAGAAAACAGTGTGCATGTTTATTTCTTTCTTTTGATTTTGAGGAGAAACATAAAGTGGTCATATGATGTTGCTAGAAAGAACTTTATTTTATGTATTTGGTAAAATGCAATGTGTTTGCATTTTAAGGTTAAAAAACACATTATTTTGCACATACTGTACATTTCTGTTTCTCCTCTAAGCCCCTCCTCCTGAAACGGGTTGATTTGTACAAAGCTCATCGTTCTAAAAAAGCGAGGTATGCTCTGATCGGCCAGCTATTCAGTACACTGTGATTGGCCGAATACCTCAAGCGTGTAGCAGAAATGTTACACCCCTTACATAATGAGATGCTGTGTCCCAGCGCTATGACACAAAAACAACAAAAGCCATTACAAATGAGCCATTTGTCACATCCATTAACATAATTACTGATTATCAGGACTTAGTTCTGTCTTTTTACACGTCTCGTTGCATCGCACCTCGTAAACCTCACACCATGTCTGCGCCTGTGATTAAAAAAATTACAAACAACAAGCACTACCCTTCACTGCTCAAAACTCACCTTTCAATAGTAAGTACTGTAGCAGCTTCTTTTAATAACAAATGATTTGTAGTTGTGCTTTTGGAAGCACAAACAAAGCAGTTTCACTTTAACAACGACACACAGTGTCTCCAGAACATGGCGCCGACAACAACCACTTCTGTGAGAATAATAGTTTTGCCATTTTTCTTTGGGTATGGATTTGGGCGGTGTTATGAAAATAAACCCACTCCGTTACAAAGAGAAGAGGGGTTACGGGGGTGTATGATACATTATAAAGAATGTCTCGCTGGTTTTGGAACTATAGTTTTTGCCACTTTAGGAATATATACATATATACATGTATACAATGTTAACCTAATTTGATTTTATTGTTCAAATATGCTTTATTTATTTATATAAATGGAAGGTTATGAATGGATCTTTATAGTAGAATGCGAATATTGCTAGCTTTTTATTTTCTGAATGGGGTCCAACCCAAAGGGATTAGCACATTTGGTTGCCATGACCATCAACAAGTTTGGACTTTTGACTTAGTGTCTTTAATTATTTGTGCTAACCTGATTAGAATTCACAAACTAAGCCTTTCATCATCAATCACTCAACCAAATCCCACACCCCCAACTGTGCCCACCACATTTCAAAACAAAGTAAAGCCTATGGCAATCACAAATTTACCTTCACCGTGACGCCATGAGCTTGCATTCAATATGAATGTGTACTTTGAGCAAACATTATACTCCTTTTTTTAATGTGTGAGCTTGTTCGTTAATTGCCTCACAGTGGAGACCGAAACACCTTCAATCAATTATTCCCGTGACGGGGCTTTTGTTCCCGCTATCAAGCTCTCCATCAGTTGATGGTATCATTGATCAGAGTCTCTATCACCACAGGGATCCAGAGAACTGGGGTTGTGACAGTCTTGAAGACCATCTCCACTGACCGCGCAATCAAGAAGTCTATGAAAAGAAAGGAAAGTCTGAGATTTCGCACATATTCTGTTTCTCCATTGCGATCGGGAATGCTGTCATAGGGTGTGGAATGTCTTGTTCTGCTTTGTGCTTTAGTCATAGTGACTTGATCCTTGACAGCAGACGTACTGGGATGGCAATGAAAGCAAGACTCTAGCATTTTATGTTTTACAGACATCACCCAGAGCAACGCTGTCTGCTCAGCATTAAACAATCGCAGTGCGCTATACAGTAGTTGCGTCATCTCTTAGAAGCTTGTCAGCATGTCTCTCAGCTGCTCTGGAGCAGATGATCAAAAAATGTGTGACAAGTACCAGAGAATAAGAATGAAGATGCAAATATACAAATGCTACTTTATCTACTTTATTTTCCTTTGATAGTCCACATTAGACGTAACTATAAGTACATTTCTAACTTGTATAATGTATATTGTAGTGTTTTTTTTCTTTCCTCCTTTCTTTCCTTCTTTCTCTTGCTCTCTCTCGCAGTTTTTCCCCACCAAGACTGTATATACTGTATATGATGTGGAGATCCAGCTTTGTATTTCTGAACAACTGAGGAACTCATAACTATGATCGAAGATATGTTTATTATCTTATTTCTAAGGTTTTATCTCTCTCTTTTTTTATATTTTACTGCGTTTGCAAAAGGAGCCTAAACGTACGAGCTGTAAATGAGTGTGCACATGCAGTAAAAATGCTTTATTGAATGTACAGCAGTGCTCGCATCTCTGAAAACCGGACTCTCCTAGTTCATTAACCTTGACAGCTCAATAGCTTAGCACTAATCACTTAACTCAGAGAGAAGGAATTGTGGGATATGCTGTTGCCCCTTCATCTGTATGTCTTTTAGAATGTGTTACCTGGAAATCTGTGTCTCTCCCACGCACTCGCACACACAGACACCTTGCCGAGGTAAAGGGCATGCTTTTGTGTTTAGCAATTTTTTTGTTTCAGAACTCAGAGGCTTTTTATCCACCGAGACCTCATGGTCTACACTGCGTTTCCATGACAACCGCTGCTCTAACAGGGTGTTGTTTGCGGGACTCGGCTCTCATAACTGGATGTGTTCATGCACCATAGACGGCACTTAAATCAAACAAACACTATATGTGAGACCTGGAGGCCAGAGGGCTGTTCGGTATAAATTATAGACATTCCAGCATTGGCACCATGCTGCCATTCACTCTCCTCTCTGGGTACAGCACATATGCATCAGAGTGGAATGCTGTGACTCGTATGGTTTGGAAGTGAACTGAATATGTAATGCTTTCATAATGTTCGTTACCTGAAATGTAATGAAAGGCTGTCTGAGGCCAAAGTCCCCTGGGATTCAGATGATGCATCACAGAGACAAAATCTGTTTGCAATTTCAAAATGTCTGAGGTGGAGAAGTAAAAGATCACTATAGATGGAATGACAGACAGGAAAGTGTAAAGGGAGAAAAGATGTTGCAAAGCACAAATGAGTTTAAGGGAAAAGTGAATAGAAGAAGGAATGATACATTGATGAATGAAATAAGACATGAAGATAGATGGATGGATGAATGGATAGATAGATATAGACAGATAGATCTGGACAGATTGATTGATTGATAGACTAGCTCAGAGAGACATACTCGGACAGATAGACAGTTACTGTAGACAAACAGACATACTTCTGTTATTCTGAATAGCATATATTAAAGGGATAGTTCACCCAAAAATGAAAATTCGATGTTTATTTGCTTACCCCCAGGGCATCCAAGATGTAGTTGACTTTGTTTGACAACCATCTCCAAACCGTCTCGAGCAGCATGAGGTGCGTTCCCTGTGTACGTGCTTTGGCGTAGGATACGCAAACCCCGGAAGTGATCTGTTGTGAACTCGCGCTTTGGAGAAGCAAACGCCGAATACGCAAACGCCGGAAGTGATCTGTTGTGAACAGCGTTTGCGTATCTTACGCTAAAGCACAAGCTCGAGACGGTTTGGACATGGTTGTCTATCAGAGGTAAAAAATGATATAAATACTGTTCAGTTTC